>CAUYLG010025964.1:0-60457 GCA_963573385.1 Cacajao melanocephalus | reverse complement strand
AAGAATTAGGGGCTTATAAACCATCTTAAGAGAAGAAAAGAAGAGGCCTGTAATCCTAGCACTTTGGGAGGCCGAGGTGGGTGGATCACCTGAGGTCAGGAGTTCAAGACCAGCCTGGCCATCATGGTGAAACCCCATCTTTATCAAAAAAAAAAAAAAAAAAAAAGGACAAAAATGAGCCAGGCGTGGTGGTGTGCACCTGTAGTTCCAGCTACGTGGGAGGCTGAGGCAGAATAATCGCTTGAACCTGGGAGGCGGGGGGCGTAATGAGCTGAGATCATGCCACTGCACGCCAGCCTGGGTGACAGAGTGAGACTCTTGTCTCAAAACAAAACAAAACAAAACTATTCCTGTCTAGGCCCCACTGACAAGAGTCCTAGATCCATTTTATACAAAGCTGATCTCATAACTTTTTTTTTTTGAGACAGAGTCTTGCTCTGTCACCCAGGCTGGAATGTAGTGGCGTGATCTCGGCTCACCTCAACCTCACGCCTCCTGCATTCAAGTGATCCTCCTGCTTCAGCCTCTCGAATAGCTGGGATTACAGGTGTGCGCCACCACACCCAGCTAATATTTCTATTTTTTTAGTAGAGTCGGGGTTTTGCCACGTTGACCAGGCTGGTCTTGAACCTCAGGAGACCTTGGCCTCCCAAAGTGCTGGGTGATCTCATAACTTTTAAAATCCATCAGGCTGGGTGTGGTGGCTCACACTTGTAATCCTAGCACTTTGGGATGCTGAGGTGGGTGGATCACTTAAGGTCAGGAGTTCGAGACCAGCCTGACCAACATGGTGAAACCCCATCTCTACTGAAAATACAAAATTAGCTGAGCATGGTGGCGGGCGCCTGTAATCCCCGCTACTTGGGAGGCTGAGGCAGGAGAATCGCTTGAATCCAGGAGGTGGAAGTTGCAGTGAGCAGAGATCCCACCATTGTACTCCAGCATGGACAACAAGAGGGAAATCTGTCACAAAAAAATAAAATAAGACCCATCAGTGGTGAGAGCCCTCAGGTTAAAGTCCAAACTCCTTATCACCTTTTAGGTCCCCCATGGTCTGTCCTGTTCACCTCGCCTTACTTCCTGTGTCCCTCCCACTTCAGCCAGGCTGAGCCATAGGAAGTTCCCTGAAGATGTCATGCTTCCTTTGTACGTGTGCCTTCATGCCTGGCCAGCTCCTCTGCTTGTCCTAAGCTCTAGGATCATCTTCCCCACTGAGCCTTTTCTGAGCCCCATAGCCTGGCAGGTGCCCAGGTCGTTTTCCCAAGGCCCCTGTGTTCATGTCTACCGTAGCACACTGCTGTAAGGGTCTGTGAACCTATGTGTGTTTTTTCCCAGCTTCCTTGAGGTCAGGGGCTCTGTAATGTTTTATTTATCTCTGTGCCCACGTGCCAAGCAGAGTGCCCGGCACACAGTAGAAGCTCACTCACATGTGTGATGTGGATGAATGAAAATAGAATTCAGGACTGGAATTCTATTTCAATAGACTTGAAATGGTCCTCTGCTGCTGGACTCCGCGCCAAGTATGTACCCAAGTATGTGTGTGATGGCAGAAAGAACACAGACACTGTCCCTTCATGGGCACTCACAGATGTAGTAGTAGCTGTGTCCTTCTTTGAACTCCTTGCCCAGGGTGAAAGGTGTGAAGCGCTGGAACTTCTCAGACAGCTTCTCCGGGCCATGCTTGGCATTGGGTCGGTTGCACTGCCAGCGGACCTGGTCCTTGGAGTGGGGCTGGCACAGCTGGTACTCCTCACGCTCCACCAGGTACAGGATGTAGCGCTCCATGGCAGCATCTGCCACAGAGTGATCCTCGTAGTGCGGACAGATGATGTCCACGTAGTCATTCAGCTGCACGTGTATGGTGTAGTCCTCATTCCGGAACCTGGGGACACACAGGGGAAGAAGCCAGGTGGTCACTCAGAAGCCAAGCCAGATCCTTGGGCCTCCGAATGTTTGTTTACATGACCTCTCACCTTTCACACTGGGCCCCAGGAGATTTTTCTGAAGTCTCAACTTGCAATATGTACTTATCTTGATGCCTTACATTTCTCTCTGCCATCTCTAAACACTCCCCCCGCCAGCATCACTGTCTGTTGATCCTTCAAATAGCATCCAGTCAGTAGCTCTCAGGTTCCAAAGCACTTTCCATAACCCCCCCGATATTTACCCTGATATTTACTTCTACCTGTTTCTGTAGCTCACTTATCACTCTCTTCTACCCATAAATATTCCCCCAAATCGGTTCTACCAGTTGCTCCTTTTAAATGCTCTTGGACCTCAACCTGAGACCCTACCAGTCCCTTCTGTAATCAGGATCCAGGGAATCCCTTCTCTTTGCCATGCTAGCCCCGAGCCCCCAACACATCTGTGTCTTCACTCTCCTTACTGCTCTCATGTTTCCTGGACCCCCCGAGTAGATCTCACACTTCCCAGCTTCACTTTTCCTCAAAAGTGAAGCTCGCATACCCCAGCCCACAGGACCCCTAGTCCTTTTTTTTCTTTTTTTTTCTTACCATCTTTAACCCTTCATGAATACCAAGCCCCTAGTCCTTTAAGTTAAATCACTCTCATCAATTCATTCAGCCCCCTCAAATCTCCCTTTCTAGCTACTCAAAGTTATGCACTGGTCTCGTTTCCCCTTCTCAGCGCACCCCAAAACACCCCTGTCCCTTTATCTCCAAAAGCCACACTTCCACCTCCCTCCAGATGAAATGCTGGAGCTCTGGGCTTCAGACGGCTTCTCCCCTCCCCTCCTCCAAGGCGGAGCCTGCTCCCTCCTAGTTCATTCCCCCCGGCCCGCCGGCTCCAGCCTGACTGCCCACCGGCCCCTCCCCACCAGCTCCAGACACCTGGCTCCAGCCTGGGTGGGGTCCTGGTAGGGGGAAAAGTGCTTCTCCCCACCCCCCAAGCTGGCCAGTTTCTCTAATTCCCCCAGGCACTGCCAGCTAGAGACTCAGCAGAGTTAGTGCCAACTTGCTTTGAAGCGAAAGCCCTGTCCACCGAGGGGAGGGCGAGGAAGGCGTCAGGTGGAGGGGATTCTGAGGTGGGCACCCACTGCCCAGTCAGCATAACCCCCGAGAGGCCGGGCTCTGCAGCAGCATGCCAGCGTCCAAACTGGGCTTACCAGGCCCCTCCCCCACCCCGGGGAAAAGAGAGAGAGGAGCAGAGAGAGGCTTTTAAAATTCCTCTCTGGAGAGATAAACATAGAAGCCATTTCGGAACAGGTATTTCAGCTCTGGGCCTGGCGTCTTTCCCTCATTCCCGTGACGGGCACTGACTCATTCCTCATCCACCTCTGCTACCCGCCCCAGCACTCATGAGAACCTGTGAAAATTTACCTTGTCAAATGTGGACAGCCCCCAGGACCCCAGGCGGGCACAGCACCCACTTGCCCCCAACACTGTCCTCCGGACAAAGGGAGCTGGCAGGTTGGAATGAGGGGCCTGCCCTCCAGCATGAGGGAGGCTGGCGCCCTTCTCAGCATGCTGCCCCCGCCCGAGGCCTGGAGATCCCAGGGCTGATGCCCACTGGCCTGAGTCACCCATGCTAGCCTCACACCTACCCAGTTCATTGTAGCCTCATATTTGCCCCACGCTGGGCTCAGCTTGGCTGCCTGGGGACTCTACTCTGGACTGGCGTCTCTTTAGTCCTGGGTATGATTGTGTGTGTGTGTGTGTGTGTGTGTGTGTGTGGCTAGAGGGTCGCCCACCAGCCCCTCTCATGGGGGTACAGTCTGCTCTACTTAGCCTTCATCTGATGTTGCCCCCTATCTGGGAAAGGGGGGCACCGGCGTCAGGGAAGGCGGGGAGGTGGGTAAGGAAAAGGCTCCTTCCTGAAAGAGAGGAAACCTGGGAGCTTGGGAACGGAAAAGGCCAGGGTCCCCCCCTCCCTACTCATGGCTTCCTGTCCCCTCCTCCTCCTTCAGTCAACACCTGGCATGGGCATAAACAGGGACTTTGCTCTCTCCCATACTAGAGTGAGATGCATCGGGTCTAGGAGGCAGAGCACAGGCAGCAGGGAGCGGGTGATGGAGGGCTGGCTGGGCCTCCCTGGTGCCCACAGGCTGGAGGGCATTGCCCTCTGGGGTTGGCAGCTGGCTCTTCTCTCCCCCACCCCAACAAGCCACAGACAACAGACTGCCTCACCAGGCGATGCCACAGGGTCAGAGGAAGCTGGCACAACATATTTCTCAAGGGGAGTGGGGTGCAGGCTTGATAGGGCTGAGGGTGCTAAGCTGGTGGGTGGCTTTTGTGGTCCCAAGCTGCCCAGTCCTCCTCCCCTGCTCCCCCACCCTCTCCAGTATTCCCACAGATATTGTTCCCATAACTTCAGAAAACTCAAGGGCAAGAACAAAGGGGCCGACAGTCTTCCTCCCAGTACCATTTGCCTCACAGCCCTAAACCTGCCCAGGAGAAATTAACTCCTTCCTGCCCAGAGCCTTCTGTAACCCCTTTAACCCCTTCTGTTCCTTCTGAAGCTTTCCCATGATCGCCCTCTCCCCAGCTCTTCAGTTTTACTACTTGAGAGCCGCATAAACAGGTGATTCCCCCAACCTACCCATGCACAGCATGTGCCTCACTCACGCCACCCCAAAAGACCCCTAGTGGGGGCTTTCCAGGTTTGCTTTAAATACAGGATGAATGCATATGAATGCCTACAGCCCAGGTCTCTCCTGAGAGGTACTTCTGGGGTTACCTTGAGCATTCTGTGCACTCTTGATGTCACACCAGATACCTGTCAGTGTGGGCAGATGCCCAAGGGACACACAGGAGGGAAGTCGAGGCTTTCAAGGTGGGGGGCCTAGAACATGGGCCCTGGCTGCCAGGGGCCAGGTCTATGCTGGAGGTAGAAAATGCCCAGCATGGGTCCTTCACTTCAGAGTAATAGGAGTGTCAGAGAGAAGGAAGGGCAGGGCAGATGTAAGCCTGTGCAAGCAGACACCAGCAGGTTCCTGGCCCGGGGTGGGGTGCTCCCAGATATGTGGGAGAAGTGAGGAGAGGAAAACCCACAGCGTCCCTCCTACCTCGGTCATCTCCCCTAGGCTCAGCTCAGGGGTTGGCCGGGACAGTTTTCCCGGTGGGGAGGGCAGTGCCAGCCGGGCGCCCAGGCTGCCAGCGGGAGACTCGAGGCTTACTTGGGATTTGAACTGTTCCAGAAGACGGTGTGGCGATCAGCAGCGGCCAGACTGCAGCACAGACCCAAGAGAGGGGCCCAGAGGAACT
Organism: Cacajao melanocephalus; assembly: GCA_963573385.1. Classification (NCBI taxonomy): domain Eukaryota; kingdom Metazoa; phylum Chordata; class Mammalia; order Primates; family Pitheciidae; genus Cacajao; species Cacajao melanocephalus. The sequence goes on along the minus strand of CAUYLG010025964.1, from coordinate 55,235 downwards.
CCATAGCGCGGGGCCTGGGCAGGCCGGGCGGGGACGCGGGGCTCCTCCGGGTCTGGGTTCCCGCTGGCTTTCTCCGAGGCGCAATCAGCGCTGGGCTCAAAGATCTGGCCCCTTAGCCTAGCGACTCCGCCTTTTTGGGCCGGCGCCGCCCGACACCCCGCCCCGCCCTCGCCCCGCCCGGCGCGCGGCTGCCCCGGGGCTTGGGGGCTGGGGAGGTGGAGGAGGGGCGGGCAGGAGAGGCGAGGAGGCCGGGGGTGCCGGAGAGAGCGAGGCGCGCTCCTCTGCCCCGGCAGATCTGCTCAGAGCTGTGTGTTCACTCACTTGTGGGTCTGCGTGGAGCTTTGTGAGCCTGTCCGGGTGGTGGGCCTGTGTCCCTGGGCGCAGTCGCGTGCGGGAGAAGGGGAGAACTCTCAAGTGCGTCTGTGCGAACGCGGGAGTACTGGACCCGGCTTTGCTGCGCGGCGCGCGGACCTTGCAGGGTGCGAGGTTGTTGACGTGTCCCGCACCTTTCCGAGCCTCGCACACCCAGGCTCGGGCGCCCGAGTTCCCACACTCTCCTCCTCCCCTACCCCCTTCCCGGACTCCGCGCTCGACTGCTCCTCCCCACACACACGCGGCTGTTTGTTTTTGTTGGGTTTGTCAATGTTGTCTTTGTTCTGGAGATTGTGTCATCGCCTGGATGCCGGGAATAAAGTGCGACGCTGTGTGTGATCGAGTGTGTAACGTGTGCGGCCGGGGCTAAGGGCGCTTCTGTCCATCCCATCAGTGCCTGCGCGCAGGAGCCACACGCGGGACCCTGAGCTCGCGAGGGGTCCGTTCTTGTTTTAGAATCGCCAAAGGGCACTAATGACCTCTGTGTGTGTGTATGTGCGCGCGCGCGCGCGTGTGTGTGAGACAACACACGCGTACACCGTGCGAACGGGCTCTTGAATATGGACTGAGAATCTGGGCATGAAGGGTGACGAACTGTAACCACACATGAAATAAGTGTGATGGTGCGCAAGTGTGAAAGCATTTGTGAGTAGTATCACAGCCGCGTGTGTGGAAGCGTGTGAAACTCTTTGACATACGTATGCTAATGTTTGTGAACAGGGTGTGAAGAGGAGGGGAGACACGTACCGGCGTGCAGCGGGGGTGGGGTGGGACGGAGGGCTGTTTGTGCGCAGTCCTCAGGCTGCACAGCTGGGGCTGACCCAGTCTAAGCTGGGGCTCCCAGTCAGTCGGGCCCCAGTACCCGGCTCGGCCCTCCTCCCCCGCGCCGTGTAAACAAACCCGCTGGAATTTGCCTCTCGGGGCTCTTCTCCCGGTCGGGATCTGCTGCAGTCTGGAGAGGGCTTGGCGGGCGGGTGTCAGCTCCTGGGGTAGAGAGGGCGGGCAGGTGTTTGATTAGGCTCGGGAGTGAGCCTGGAGCGGGGGAGCAGAATGCTGTGTGTCTGAGTGCGTTTGGTGGTTTACGTGTTTGGTAGTGTGGCTGTGTGCGCGCCGGGTTGGTATTGTGTGTGTGCGGATCCCTAGCCGGCTCTTCCCTGCGGCTGCGCATCGCGGGAAGCCGCGGACCCTGTGCCCCTGCCAGCTCCGGCCCAGCTTCCCGGGTTCCCAGGCCGTTTCATCCTCCTCTTTTACGGCCAGGCCTGGCTACAGCCCCTGTAATTACGCGGGGCCCGGACGCCACGGCAAGTCTGGCGCTGACCCCGCGGGGGAGGAGCCTGGAGCGGGGGAGGGACCAGCCGGCTCCCCACTGCACCCCCACGTGCACTCAGGCCGCTGGAGGCCCTATTCGCTACTTTTGTGGTAAATACTTACAGACCACCAAGGCCTGTAACCCCGTGGCCAGGTCACGGCCCGGTTTTGCGCACGGCCAGCGCCACCCTCCTCTCCCTCGCGCACCTGCCTCAGGCGACGTGCCCAGCCAAGCGTTAGTCTGGGGTGCGGCCAGCCCCTCCTGCCCAGGCCGAAGTCCACCAGCCGACTGGTCCCAGGGCGGCACCTCACGCGCCTTTTGCTCACCTAGGGGAACCCCACCTGGGTGTCGACCTCCCACGTGGCCCCAGCGAGAGTACTGCATCCCAGTTCTCACTTTCCATAGGGTCAAAGTTTCGCGAGGACAGGGGATTTTGTTTTGTTCATTATCCTGTTGCCAGCTCCTAGCGTGGCATCTAGCACGTATAGTAGACGGTCAGTTAATGTCTGTGGAGTGAGTGAGATCACTCACTGTTCAGTGAAGCAACTTAACTTATGCTGGACGTAACTGCTCTGAAAAACCAGCAGAGGGGCGAGAGAGGGGAGGGATGCTGGTAGTGGCCCCGGTTGCCTCCTGGAGGAGACAGATTTGGGCCGGATTCCCTGCTTTCTCTGACCACTGGGACTGAACGGGAACATAGGAGGTCCCACGCGGCAGCTGCTTGGGGCGGGCAGGTTCGGGCTCGCTGGGCCCAGTCTGGCGGGGCCACGTCAGTTCTCGCCTGCGTCTAGGTCTGAGCAAGCCTGGTGCAGAAGGGTGCGGGGAAATTCTGGGCACCGACGGGACCTGGAGCCCTCTTTCCCTGATTTGGCGCTGTCCCCAGCATTCTCACTTCGGGCCTTGATCCCATCACTCCTCTATCCACTCCCCTATCCATATGGGGGCTGACCATCACTCCTACTGGAGCAGCCCTAGACGCTGAGTGTTGCGATCAGCTGGGTGTTGTGATGGGTACCAAGAAAGGAGGGGGTGGGTGGGTTTAAGATAAAATCACTACCTGGGGAGCCGCCAGGCCAGTAGGGGATATTGACAAGCCACCAGGACAACAAACGTGCTAAGAGCCCAAGCCTAGACTGCAGCCCCACTACTCACAGCCACGCTGGCCTGACCCCTCCTGGAGCCCCTGCCATGCCTGCTATGTCTAGGGAGAGTTGCAGGCACTGTGCCATTCAGACAGAGACAACAGTAGGGACTTCTGCGCCTGCAGATTCCATCTGCTGACCCACTCTGGGGCCCCCTCCCAGTCCCTTCCTCATGCCAGCCTGAGCCTGCCCAGGTGGGTCTTTTCACCGTTGTTGTTCTGTGCTACCTCTCACCGCAAAGTTGTGTGCCTGTGTTGGCTACCAGCACACCAGCACATCACTCGCAGGCAGACATCTGTGCTTAGTGTTGAGAGCTGCCTGAGGTGTCTGTCTGTCTGTCTGCACGTCTGGGAAATTCCTCTATGAGTACTTTCTGGGAATTCCTGGGGGAGGGCAGAGTTAACTCTCTGAGGCCTTTGGGGAGGCCCTGGCTGCCTGGAGGCAGCATTTCTAGTTGGGAACAGGTGCAGCTACTGGATTGCAAAGCCTTTGTTGAGCGCCCTGTGGTTTGAGGTGGAGAAGGCCAGGACTGCGGGGCCCTGGGGCAAATAAAACCTGGCTCAGCCCCAGAGGGCATCTCTGGGCAATGAGGTGGGGCAGCAGGGGGTGGAGCAGAAGCTGGGCTGACAGCAACCTCCTCCTTACTCAAGGTCATTTTGAAACATAAAGTGTAACTTCTCCACTTTATTAGTAATGTGCACACATTTTTCAGAAGTTGGAAAATAGGCTGGGCGAGGTGGCTCATGCCTGTAATCCAAGCACTCTGGGAGGCCGAGGTGGATGGATCACTTGAGGTCAGGAGTTAGAGACAAGCCTGGCCAGCATGGTGAAACCCCTTCTCTACGAAAAATACAAAAACTAGCTGAGTGTAGTGGCACGCACCTGTAATCCCCAGCTACTTGGGAGGCTGAGGCATGAGAGTCACTCGAACCTTGGAGGTGGAAGTTGCAGTGAGCCTAGATCTCACCACTGCACTCCAGCCTGGATGACAGAGTGAGACTCCGTTTCAGAAAAATCGAAGTTGGGAAATAGAGACCAGGAGGATAAAAGGAGGGGAGAACCACCGGCTACTGTTAGCCTTGGCTTCCCTGCCCTGCAAGCCTTTGCTGGGGAGGAGATTTTCTTTGCTTACTTTTAGACAATGTGATAAATATGACTCATTTCAATTGTGTGCTGCTTTTTTTCCTTTACAACGGAAGACATTTTCCATGTTATAAACTCTTTCTAAGCAATGTTTTAAAGGCAGTGTGATGCTTCCTTAGGTGAGTATTTCGGAGTTTGCCATTGCAGTGAAAGCAGGACAGAAATAAATAAATATATCCATGCACATTCAAACATCCTTCAGTTGCTAAGCAGTTGGGTTGATTGGCTCTTAGAATTTAGGACTATTGGAGGCTGGGCATGGTGGCTCACACTTGTAATCCCAGCACTTTGGGAGGTCGAGGCGGGCGGATCAGGAGGTCAGGAATTTGAGACCAGCCTGGCCAACAGAGTGAAACCCAGTCTCTACTAAAAAAATGCAGAAAATAATTAGCTGGGCATGGTGGTGGACATCTGTAATCCCAGCTACTCAGGAGGCTGAGGCAGGAGAATTGCTTGAACCCTGGAGGTGGAGGTTGCAGTTAGCTGAGATCGTGCCACTGCACTCCAGCCTGGCCTACAGAGCTAGACCCCATCTCAAAAAAAAAAAAAAAAGAACTTAGGACTATTGGAAGGCTGAGCTGAGAGGATCTTGTGGGGCCAGGAATTAGAGCTCAGTCTGGGTGACATTTTGAGAACATGTCTCTACACAAAGTAACAAATAAGAAGTTAGCCAGGAAGGAGGAGGAGGAGGAAATTAAAAAAAAAAAGTTAGCCAGGGTACATATGGCATGCTACTCTGGAGGCTAAGGCAGGAGGATCACTTGAATCTGGGAGTCTGAGGTTACAGTGAGCTATGGCTGTGCCTCTGCACTGCCGCCTGGATGACAGAGCTGGACAGCCTCTAAAAAAGAACTTAGAACTCTGCGATTGACTTTAACAGTAAACACTTATGGAGCACCTGCTCTGGACACGCTTACATTTGGGCATACAGATGTGTGAAAAGCTTTTGATATTGCCAAACCAAAGCCAGATCTTTTGATGCTGGTTCAGTGATCTTATTGAGGATGGAGGTGACTATAACCTAAAAGATCTGTTTCTACTTAATCATCTATGGGCTACAGGGTAATTTCAAAATCCTTTAGCATGGCACTTACGGCCCTTGGCAACATGGCCCCCACACCACCTCTGTCTCATTTCCTGCCACTCCCCTGACATATTCGGTAAATTTTCCACCCCACATCCCACTCAGGAGAGGCCAGACTCTGTGGGAGAAGGTGGATTCTCCCTGGAAGTCCACTGCAGGGAAGAGGAAGTTGGGTAGGATGGGGAGTGGGAGGGAGATGAGAGGAGCAGAAGCTGGGAAGGATGGGACTCAATTTCTGCACAGAAAGCAGCAGAAGATGCTTTGTTTTTATTTATTTGTTCATTTTCTTGAGACAAGGTCTCACTCTCTTGCCAGGCTGGAGTGCAGTGGCATGATCTAGGCTCATCCCAACCCCCGCCTCCTGGGTTCAAGAGATTCTTGTGCCCCAGCCTCCTGAGCAGCTGGGATTACAGGGATGCATCACCATGCCTGGCTAATTTTTATATTTTTAGTAGAGACGGGGTTTTACCACGTTGGTCAGGCTGTCTCGAACTCCTGATCTCAGGTGATCCACCCGCCTTGGCCTCCCAAAGTGCTGGGATTACAGGCGTGAGCCACCACACCCAGCCAGAAGGTGCTTTATATTGGGGCCTTTTTCACGAGAAATTTAGTAATCATTTAAGACAAACACTATACTGGGAGACACTGGGGACGCTGAAATATACCCTCGTCCTAAAGAATGTATAATTCTGGCGACTGTGTAATTAGAACACACGATAAGAAGTATAATAGAGGTATAAGTAGTATAACAAGCTATGGACTCATAGAGGAAGGAATGTTTATCTGGGGTGAGGAGTGCTTCACAGAAGAGGATCTATTTGAAATGGGTTTTGGAGAATAAGTAGGCATCCCCATTCAGGGAGGAAGGAACAAAGAACACAGGTAGAGAGGTGAGAGCTTGTGCGGTGAGTACTCTGGAGAATAGCTGGGTGTGATGGTGTGCTCCCATAGTCCCAACTACTTGGGAGGCTGAGGCATGAAGATCACTTGAGTCCAAGAGTTCAAGTGCAGCCTGGGCAACATAGTAAGACCCTGTCTCTTAAAACTATAGAATCTGTCTGGGGGAGCGGCAGGAGATGAGACGGAGAGTGTGTGGGGCCATGCTAAGGATTTTGAACATTACTCTGGAGCCCATAGTTGGTTAAGCAGGAAACATAATCAGATTTGTATTTTAGAAAAATCGCTGTGGGGAATAGAATGAGGTGGGGAAGGGAGCCCAGAGGTAGAGGGCTGGTTAGGCCTGAGTTGCAGGAGCTCCAGCAGGAGTGCCTAGGGCCAAGAGCCACTCATCTGTCTCCGCCCTCTGCTCCCCGCTCCTCTGCTACTCCTTAACCCTGAGGTGGGGAGCCTCATGCCCACTTCCTGGCCTCAAGCGATCCTCCCACCTCAGCCTTCCAAATAATTGGACTATAGGCGCACGCCATGAAGGCCAGGTAATTTTTTTGTTTGTGTTTTTGAGACGGTGTCTTGCTCTGTTGCCCAGGCTGGAGTACAGTGACACTCCAGCCTCATACCCACGGCTCATCTCCCTGTCCTCTGCTCCTCCCACTCCTGTCCCTGGAGGAGATGGGGGGAGCAGAAGAGTGGCAAATGGGTGAGGGGCAGAGGACAGAGACGGGTGAGAGCTGAGCCATGGGCATGAGGTGGGGAGAAGTCCGGGATGGCTTGGTGGGCAGGAGTGCTCCTTAAGGATAGGAAACACAGGGCAGGAGCAGGCCTAGGAAGGATGAATGCAGAGTTCCATTTGGGACATTATGTGAGTGAGGAGTGATTTTGGCTGCAAATAACAGAATACCAGCTACTTGAAGTTTAAGTAACGTGATTAGTGCAGAAAATGTAGAGAAGGCCAGGTGCGGTAGCTCACGCCTATAATCCCAGCACTTTGGGAGGCTGAGGCGGGTGGATCACCTGAGATGGAGAGTTTGAGACCAGCCTGACCAACGTGAAGAAACCCCGTTTCTACTAAAAATACAAAAATTAGCTGGGCGTGGTGGCGCATGCCTCCTGTAATCCCAGCTACTTGGGAGGCTGAGGCAGGAGAATCGCTTGAACCCAGGAGGCGGAGGTTGCGGTGAGCTGAGATCATGCCATTACACTCCAGACTGGGCAACAAGAATGAGACTCTGTCTCAAAAAAAAAAAAAAAGAGAAAGAAAGAAAGAAAAAAGAAAATGTAGAGAAATACAAATGCAGAGGAAAAAAAATCACCCATAGAAGTTAAGGCTCAGCTTCGCGCAGTGGCAGTATCGTAGCCAATGAGTTTTATCCAAGGCGCAATTATTGCTAATTGAAAACTTTTCCCAATACCCCGCCGTGACGACTTGCAATACAGCCGGCACTGGCAATTTTTGACAGTCTCTATGGAGACTGATTAAAAAAAAAAAAAAAAGAAGTTAAGTCTCAGGAGCATGCACACTTCTTGATTTTTTTTCCCGTGGCTCTGTAAGTTTTATGGTCAATATCTTTGAGAAGTTACAGTTTAATGCCCATGTTACAACCAACTTGGAATCCCTTACATTTGTGTAACATTTTATTACAGTCCAGTGTTTTCAGTTGTACATTTTATCACATGCTATTTCCTCTTTATAGACTCCTACACATTGTGAGGTGGGCAAGGGCAGGAATTACATCCCCACTGACCAGTGAGAAAACCAAGGTTCTGAAAGGTGATGGTATTCAGAACGCAGGTCGGGGGCCAGGCACAGTGGCTCATGTCTATAATCCCAGCAGTTTGAGAGGCTGAGGTTAGCAAACTTGAGTCCAGAAGTTTGAGACCAGCCTGGGTAATGTGGTGAAACCCCATCTTTTTTTTTTTTTTTTTGAGATTGAGTCTCGCTCTATCTCCCAGGCTGGAGTGCAGTGGCACAATCTCTGCTCACTACAACCTTCGCCTCCCAGGTTCAAGCGATTCTTGTGCCTCAGTCTCCCGAGTAGCTGGGACTACAGGCGCATGCCATCATGCCCAGCTATGAAAGACAGGGTTTCACCATGTTGGCCAAGCTGGTCTCAAACTCCTGACTTCAAGTAATCCGCCCCTCGGCCTTCCAGAGTGCTGAGTTTATAGGCGTGAGCCACCCATCACTACAAAAAAATACAAAAAGTTAGCTGGGCATGGTGGCACATGCCTGTGGTCCCCAGCTACTTGGGAGGCTACGGTGGGAGGATTGCTTGAACCCAGGAATTAGAGGCTACAGTAAGCCAAGATGGCACCACTGCACTCCAGTCTGGGCAACGGAGCGAGACTCTCTCTCACTCTCTCAAAAAAAAAAAAAAAAAAAAAAAGAAAGGCCAGGAGTGGTGGCTCACACCTGTAATCCTAGCACTTCAGGAGTCCATGTGGGCAGATCACCTGAGGTCAGGTGTTTGAGACCAGCCTGGCCAACATAGTGAAACCCCATCTCTATGAAAAATACAAAATTTAGTCAGGCGTGGTGGTGCATGCCTGTGGTCCCAGCTACTTGGGAGGCCGAGGCAGGAGAATCTGGCTTGAACCCAGGAGGGGGAGGTTGCAGGAAGCCGAGATTGTGCCACTGCACTCCAGCCATCTCAAAAGAACAACAACAAAAAAACTCAGGTGGGTACACTTGCTGGGGCTTGGATCCACACCATGCTATTCCTTCTATGCCCCACTTGCCTGGTTGTACTGGAGATAAAGGAAAGGCTTGGCACCAAGTGCTGTATCTACTGGGAGCAAATGCGGGGAGTCAGTAGAGAAGGGAAAGGAAAGGGCTGGGTGTGGGACAGTCTCAGAGGGAACCTGAGACGGTTGTGGGGCAGGCTCTGAGATGCACTCCCCCAGGGCTTAACTCACCCTGGCCTGTCCCTGCAGGCGGGAGATGTCCAGATAATGGCCATCTCATTTGTCTGTTTGTATAGCAGTCGCTCTGCCTAGGTGATGCAGGCCAGGTCTGATAGGCAGCAGGTGAGGAGGGAGACAATGCAGAGAGGGGGTGGGTCTGGGGCCCAGCTGTGGAAACTTCGGAAAGTTACTTAACCTCTCTGAGCCTCATCTTTTCCTCATCATAAAATAGGGTCAAGACTACCTTCTCTGTGCAATTATTATTATTATTTTTACTTTTATTTTTTTGAAATGGAGTCTCACTCTGTCACCAGGCTGGAATGCAGTGGCGTGATCTCAGCTCACTGCAACATCCACCTCCCAGGTTCGAGTGATTCTCCTGCCTCAGCCTCCCGAGCCGCTGGGACTACAGGTGCCTGCCACCACACCTGGCTAATTTTTGTATTTTTAGTAGAGATGGGGTTTCATCTTGTTAGCCAGGCTGGTCTCCTGGCCTCAAGTGATCCACCCGCCTCGGCCTCCCAAAGTGCTGGGATTACAGGCATGAGCCAGTGCGCCCGGCCTCTGTGCAATTATTACAGGGATCACATGAAATAATAGATGTGCGGGCCTGGTGCTAAGCCTGGGGAGTGGGTTGTGCAGAAGCACGTGTGGTGTGCATTTCCCCTCACATGGTGTGCATTTCCCCTTGCATGGTCCCTGCACAGGCAGGTGGGAGGCAAACGTGCTGATACTGGGAGTAAGGATATAGGGAAGTAGGGAGGAGTCCTAGGACCACAAATGGTAGTATGTGGTAAATACCCTAGGATGAGGTGGCCAAGAGTGCTGAGGTTCCTTGAGGGCAGAGTGATGAGTGGGGGAAGTGACTTTTGAGGGTTCTCGGGTGGGGATGGTGAGCAAGGGCATTGCCCTGCCCCTGCAGGGGCGAGGGGAAGGTAACGGGGAAGATCCATCCCCCAGAGCTCCTTCTTCCCCGCTTCCTGGTCCTTTTTCCTCCCCTGGCTCCACTGTAGTCTCCCCTACCCTCTCCTGCTCTCCTTCTTCCTCTTGGCCCTGGTATCATTAAGTCCACCAGCCTGCGCCGGGTGCTGTTGGGTCTGGGGGACCCTGAGCTTCATCTTAAACAGGAGTAGGACTTGACTAAGTAAAGGTGGGAGGAAGGTACAAAAAGCTCTGACGAGACAGAGCTTCGGCAAGGGGGAGTAGGGAGGAGGCCAGAAACCACCCAGAGAGGTGAGGCAGGAGAAAACAAATAGCTGGAATGCCAGGTGGAATGTGGTAAATTCCTTGGGGGAGGCACACGGCCCCGTGGGGCTCAGAAAAAAGCGCTCCTGTCCTGGCACAAATCCCCATGTCTAGGAGGTGGTGGACGTCCTAGGGGAGGTCCTTTGGAGACTGGGCTTACCGGGAGATTGGTTTTAAATGGGCTGAGGGCATTCCAGATTGGGCTGGAGAAGGGCCCTTGGGCAAACCCAGGTTGGCTGCAGAAACAAGCTGAGGGGTTGTATTTAATTGGGAAGTTGCCCTGGGAATAGTAACAGCATCGGCTCATGTTTATAGAACATGTTCTCCATTCCAGGCTCATTTGAAGCACTTCATGTACATGAATCCACTTAATCTTCACAGTCACCGTGAGAGGTAGGTAGTATTATTGTCCTCATTTCATTTGATTTGATTTTTTTGAGATAGGGTCTCACTCTGTTGCCCAGGCTGGAGTGCAGTGGCACCGACATAGCTCACTACAGCCTCGACCTCCTGGTTCAAATGAGCCTTGTCCTCAGCCTCCTGAGTAGCTTTGACTACAGGTGCATGCCACCAATGACCTGCTAATTTTTGTATTTTTAGTAGAGGTGGGTTTTCACCATGTTGGCCAGGCTGGTCTCGAACTTCTGACCTCATGATCTGCCCACCTCAGTCTCCCAAAGTGCTGGGATTACAGGTGTGAGCCACCATGCCTGGTCCATAGATTTGTTCTCTTTCTTCTGGGATGACTGAGGTGATGAGATGCCAGCTAAAGATTATATTTTGCCTTCCTGACAAATATACTTGGCCCCCTGCAGGCATTGCATTTGAAAGTAAGTTCTCCACCCTCACATATGGCAGTTCCGGGGCCTCAAACCCTAGTCCTATGTTCTCTTTCCACGTCTCTGACTCAAAACGCTATTCCCAGGCTCTAATTTGCAACTTCCCAATCCATTTTTTGGGTCAATTTCCAAGCACTTTGAATTTAACCTTCTGAAATAGAACTCCTTGTCGTTCCTTCAAAGCACAGGTCTGCTCCTGATTTCCTTGGCTTGTTTGTGGTTTGAGTGGGATCGCCCCATTTCCCAGGTTCAGTAGCGGGCAAATATCCAGAGACTGGCCAGTCCCAGCAGAGCAGCCCCAGGCCACAGGGATTGGTTTGCGGGAAGGGAATGTAGTCTGAGACAGGATAAGGGGGAATCTCCAAAAACATTTAGGGGAATGGCATAAGCCACTGCACCCGGCTTGATTTTTTTTTTTTAATCATCTGACTTTTAGATTCATCTTCAGTTTACATTCATCCACCTCTATGCATGGGGCCCTGACAGGCTCTGCTGGGGCTGGACTGAGCATGGATCTGCACACTTGCCGCCACGCTGTGCTGCAGTGGGACTTCTAGTCCTCTTTGAACATGACGGCTTTGCCACAGAGCCATTCTGGAGCTTCCTCAGCCCCTGCAGGCCACCATGCTCCTGAGAGGTGATTTCCAACCCCAGTGTGCACTCAGCCACCACATTCCCCATAGGTGGCTGCCACGGCCCCCCCAGGACAGCAGCTCAGCCAAGTCCTTCTGCACAAAGCCTGGACCAACCAAGGGACCACCTGCCTGGGGTGAGGGCAGTCAAGGACAAGGGGGCAGAAGCTGAAGACGTAGCCGCAGGAGTTCAATTTACTGCACCCGGTGGTACATTACACAGGTTAGGGGCAGGTCCTGTCTCCAACTCTGGGCCGCCCTTAGTCACTAAAGTGCAGAGCCAGGCCCCCCAGGCCCCACAGCCCTCATCAAAACCATTCATCTAGCTCCCCGCCACACCCTTCCACCAGGCCCAGGACACACCCAAGATCTTCCTTCCCTCTGCCTCATCCCCATTTTTTCCTGGCAAACCTAAGAAAAACAAAAAAACAAAACAACAACAACAACAACAAAAAGACCAGGCGCGGTGGCTCACACCTATAATCCCAGCACTTTGGGAGGCTGAGGCGGGCGGATCACCTCAGCTCAGGAGTTCAAGACCAACCTGGCCAAGGTGGTGAAACCCTGTCTCTACAAAAATACAAAAATTAGCCAGGCATGGTGGCAGGCGCCTGTGATCCCAGCTACTTGGGAGGCTGAGGCAGGAGGATCACTTGAACCAGGAAGGCGGGGTTGCAGTGAGCTGAGATTGTACCACTGCACTTCAGCCTGGGCAACATAGTGAGACTCTTTCTCAAAAAAAAAAAAAAAAAAAAAACAGAAAAACTCAACGAACAAAACTGGAGACCCTTGTTTGTGAACCAGTGAGAGGGACAGTGGGTGAGGAAGCTGGTGTGGTATCCTGAGGGCTTTTTGTGGATAAGGCACTGGGCCAGGGGCTGGGGCCCTAAGGTTTAACTCTTCCCAGGTCTAGAGAGGTCCATCCTACCCCTGCTGCCAGGGAAGGGGCCTTTCCTCTGCTCCACAGTGCCCTGGGTCTAGGAACTGTCAGATTTACCGCCAGGAAACCCTCTCCTTGAGATGTTTCTTCAGAGGTCATCCCAGAGCTTGCTAAATGCTTACGTCCTAGGCTGGCTGTGTGGCTGCTGGTCTGTGGAATGAGAAAGTGTCTCCTCTCCTCCGGCTACCGGGAGAACATATAAAATAAACATGATTTAAGAAGGCAGTGCCCACAGAAGACACAGATGAAATGTAAAAAAAAAAAAAAAAAAAGAAAGAAAAATAAAATAAAAATAAACAACCCCCCAGACATCCCAGGTCCCCAGGCTGGGTGGGATATGGAGCAAGCCAGTTTGCGGTGACATTTATATAAGGGGCTTGGTTCCTCCCTCAGGCAAGTCAAGCAAGTTGTAAAATTTGAAAGCACATTTTAAAATTGTTTAAAATCTTCCAAATGTGTTTCCTGTCTGGCACTGTGGATGGGGCGTTGGTAATACGCGTGCATGTGTGGCCTGGAGGACGCGTTAACGACTGGTTTTAGAAGCAGAGATGCCGAAGAGCCGGCAAGAAGCAGGGGCAAGAAAAGGGGTCTGTTTTTGTCAGGGTGTGTGTTCCCAGTGTTGGAATGCGTGGAAGGGGCCTCTGGACCGGCGAGGGTGGTTTAGTCTGGGAAATTAGCATCTTTTAAAAAGCCACTCTATTATAAGTCATTAGTTAAAGGCCTTCAGGGCTAATAATACAGGTATGTGGTTGTTACTTCTGAAGCAAGCAGGTGTGCTAATATTTGACAAGATATCATAATTAGAATAGAGCAACATGCAGGTTGATAAATTAGATGGTGATGATTAGACCCCCGCACATGGTGGCCTCTACCTTTGCCTAAGCTGTTCCCTCTGCCTGGGACGCCTTCACCAGCTGTCAAATCCTACTCATCCTTCCCAGGCTGGCTCCTTACCATCTCCCCACAGAGCGAATTAATCACTCTCTCTTCTGGGCCCCTGTGACATTTTGTCTTTTATAATGTTGACTTTGTTCTTTCTCTTCTGAAATTTAGCTGAATATGAGTCCCTTCCCATCACAGGTCCTTTGAGGGCCAGAACTGTGTCTTGGCTGTTGTCTTCCCTGCAGCTTTGTGTCCAGTGTGGGATCTTGGTTAATGTTTGTTGAATTCTTCTTTTTTTAAGGGAATTACTTTGCAGAAAATAAAAACCCCATGTTGACATGGACCCATTTTGGTAAAAGCCATTACACTTAAGTATTTTTTTTCCTTTTTTTTTTTTTGAGACACAGTCTTACTCTGTTGCCCAGGCTGGAGTGCAGTGGCATGATCTTGGCTCACTGCAACCTCCGCCTCCCAGGCTCAAGTTGAGTCTCCTGCTTCAGACTCCCAAGTAGCTGGGACTACAGGCATGCAGCACCATGCCCAGCTAATTTTTTATTTTTAGTAGAGACTGGGTTTCACCATGTTGGCCAGGCTGATCTCGAACTCCTGACCAGTGTGAGCCGCTGTGCCCAGACTGTTTCTCATTTTCAAAAACTGAACACAACAGCTAGACTTATAGATTTTCACTCCCGTTAACATTCCCACTTAACAAAGCAGCATTTTGGGTGCCTTTGAATTATTCATACGAATGAAGTGTTCTTTCCATGCTCAGTGTTGTGTTCCACCGAGCCCCAGAAGCCACCACAGAAAACAGTGCCCAGTGGCTGGAGTGGCACCGTCCTTCATCAATCAGGTGCCAGGAAATTTCACAATAAAGATGAATTTGCCACAGATTTTTCTTACCCCTTATAAATGCTATTGCCAAACAAAAGATTTCCTTGCAAGACAGATAGTATGTATCATAACAACAAAATAAAACCACATTTTCTTCAAATTGTATTTCTAATTCCATCAGTTCTAAAGGTAACACAATTATTTCTTTACTCTATTTTGGTGTGTGTTTGTTTTTAGACAGGGTCTTGCTCTGTAACTGAGACTGCAGTGCAGTGACGTGACCTTGGCTCACTGCAGCCTTAACCTCCCGTGCTGAAGCAATCCTCCTACCTCCCAAGCAGCTGGGACTACAGGCGCGCACCACCACACCCGGCTAATTTTTAAATTTTCTGTAGAGATGATGGTATCACTATGTTTCCCAGGCTGGTTTCAAACCTCTGGGCTCAAATGATCCTCCCAAAGTGCTGAGATTACAGGCTGGAGCCACCGCATCAGCCTACATCTATACTCCAAATGATGCAAAGTTCAGAGCATGAAATGTTTTTAAATACTTAAGTGTAGGCCAGGTGCGGTGGCTCACGCCTGTAATCTCAACACTTTGGGAGGCCGAGGCAGGCAGAATATGAAGTCAGGAGATTGTGATCAGTCTGGCTAACACGGTAAAACCCTGTCTCTACTAAAAATATAAAAAATTAGCTGGGTGTGGTGGCACATGCCTGTAGTCCCAGCTACTTGGGAGGCTAAGGCAGGAGACTTTTGAACCTAGGAGGTGAAGGTTGCAGTGAGCTAAGATCATCCCACTGCACTCCAGCCTGGTGACAAAGTGAGACTCCATCTAAAAGAAAGAAAGAAAGAGCGAAAGAGAGAGAGAGAGAGAAAGAGAAAGAGAGAAAAGAAAAGAAAGAAAAGAAAGAGACCAGGCGTGGTGGCTCACGCCTGTCATCCCAGTACTTTGGGAGGCAGAGGCAGACAATCACCTGACTTCAGGAGTTTGAGACCAGCCTGACCAACACGGAGAAACCCCGTCTCCACTAAAAATACAAAATTAGCTGGGTGTGGTGGCGCATGCCTGTAATCCCAGCTACTCGGGAGGCTGAGGCAGGAGAATCGCTTGAACCAGGGAGGTGCAGGTTGCAGTGAGCCGAAATCGCACCATTGCACTCCAGCCTGGGCAACGAGAGCGAAACTCAGTGTAAAAAAAAAAAAAAAATAGCCGGGTGTGGTGGCGCGCACCGGTAATCCCAGCTACTTGTGAGGCTGAGGCTGGAGTATTGCTTGGACCGGGTAGGCGGAGTTTGCAGTGAGCCAACATTGCGTCACTGCACTCCAGCCTGGGAAACAGAGCGAGACTCCATCAAAAAGAGAGAGGGAAAGGAAGGAACGAAGGAGAAAGAAAGAGAAAAGAAAGAAAGAGGCCTCATAGAACCCTGGTGCTCAACAGTGGGCCTGTATGGGAACAGCACTGAGGCAGGTGGGTGCCGGGCTCCAACATGAAGGTGGGCATTCATGCCCTTTTGCTTTCCTTCCCTGTTGCCCTCAGGATGTGGTACATGGGAAGAAACAGGTGCTTAGGGACCAGGCAGACCCAGGGTTTAAATACTAACTTGCAGTGGCCTTGAGTCTCAGTTCCCTCGTCTGTAAACTGAAAAGAATAATAAATACCTCACAGGGATTTGTGGCACTTGTAAACTGCCCAGCACAGCACCTGGCAGATGTAAGAGCACCGGCATGTTAGCTCTCCCTCTCAGCCTGGCAGTCTTCCCTCCAACCTCTCCCCGCAGCCCGTCTACGCCGCCCTTTTTTCAGGTTAGGCTGACTTCGCACATGAAAATATGGGATACCCAGTTAAATTTGAATTGCAGATAAACAACAAATCCTTTTTTAGTATTAGGTATGTCCAATCCAATATTCGAGACGTATGCTAAAAAAAAAATTCATTGTTTACCTGAAATTCAAGTTCAAATGGGAGTTCTGCAGTTTACCTGGCAACATTATGTTAAGTTCCACGTCTTCCAGGAAGGACAGCTTGGGGATGGCTCCACCCTCTGAACTCCTGTAGCCTTTCGTGACTTTGACACTTTCCTGACACCAAGGGAGGAACGCATTTTTACTTATTTATTTATTTAGAGACGGAGTCTTGCTCTGTGGCCAGGCTGGAGTGCAGTGGCATGATCTCTGCTCACTGCAACCTCTGCCTCCCAGGTTCAAGCAATTCTCCTGCCTCAGTCTCCCGAGTAGCTGGGATTACAGGCACACGCTGCCACACCCAGCTAATTTTTGTATTTTTAGTAGAGATGGGGTTTCACCATGTTGGCCAGGATGGTCTCAATCCCTTGACCTCGTAATCGGCCCGCCTTGGCCTCCCAAAGTGCTGGGATTACACACGTGAGCCACCGCAACCGGCCACACACTTTTACTTATTGGTAATAATCACTATGACGACTTGTCGAGCATCTACAATATACCAGACACGTAGGAGCCTTATACAACCTGTTGCATTAACCCTCGCAATAACCTCCAAGGCTGGAAGGAGTTGACACCTTGGGAACCCTGGAGGGTCAGTGGCGCCCAGCTGGCACACGGTGGCATTGTACTTCAGGCTCAAGTCTGCAGGACTGAACTCCAAAGCCCACACTGTGACACCTGGTGGGCCGTGAGTGAGACTGCCCCCAAGGCCCCTGCCAGTGCCCGGCACACAGTGGCATCCGCTCGGATTTATGGAGATACAGAGTGATGTTCCAAAGCAGCAACACCAGCCTCAGAATTGATCTGGGGAATCTCAGGGTTGTGGTCTGTTTTAAACCACATTATGGCAAAGACATGGGTTTTCAGACAAGAACAGGAATGTTTCTAAACTTCCAGAAAGTTCTAGAGGGCTGGCTCTTTGCTTTCATGTGTGGATAACTCCAGCATTGCTGCCTGAAGTATTGTGACACTGGCCCTGGAGCAAAGTCCTCCTTGATATGGCTTGTGACATGGTGTGACGTGTGACGTGGTGTGCATGTGGTGTTTGAGAGGGCTGGGGCTGGTCGGGACTGAAGACATCCATATTTCTTTTTTTTTTTTTTTTTTTGACGGAGTTTTGCTCTTGTCGCCCAGGCTGGAGTGCAGTGACGTAATCTCGGCACACAGCAACCTTTGCCTTCCGGGTTCAAGCATTTCTCCTGCCTCAGCCTCCCAAGTAGCTGGGATTACAAGCATGCACCACCATGCCCAGCTAATATTTTTTTTTTTATTTTTAGTAAAGACGGGGTTTTGCCATGTTGGCCAGGCTGGTATTGAACTCCTGACCTCAGGTGATCCACCACCTCAGCCTCCCAAAGTGCTGGGATTATAGACGTGAGCCACTGTGGCCAGCAGACATCCATATTTCTATAAGATTTTTTGGTTTAAATTTGGGAATCAGCTGCGTGCAACTGTAGTCCTCTTTGGAGGGGATGTTCAGCATAAGTAAGCAGCCCTTTCTGATACCTGATCCCCGTGGATGTGCTTCACCCGGACACAGAGGGCCTGGGCGTGAAGATCCCCCACTCCTGGGGTTGGGGGCAGGATAAGTTTATGGTTACCAAATGGAAATGCAGCTCCTTCTGTTGTTCGGACCTCACTTGTCATATTAATGTTACTTCCTTGCTTGGCTTCAAAGTTAGACAAATGCAGGATGGTCAAGCCCATTCAGTTCCCGGGAGAGAAAGAAACCGCTGTGATGAGCAGGCCTGGGAGCAGCTGGGGATGAACCTGGGGTGGGCGTGGCCTTCCTCCCCGGTAGGTTTGCTGTCTGTTCCTCTCAGCCTTTTTGTCTCTTTTTATTCCCATTCTAATTTACATATTTATATATATATATAAATACATACATATATATATATATATTTTTTTGAGACAGAGTCTAGCTCTGTGGCCAAGGCTGGAGTGCAGTGGCACAATCTCAGGTCACTGTAACCTCTGCTTCTTGGGTTCAAGCAATTCTCCTGTCTCAGCCTCCTGAGTAGCTGAGATTACAGGTGCATGTCACCATGCCCCGCTAATTTTTTTTTTTTTTTTGTATTTTTAGTAGAGATGGGGTTTCACCAAGTTGGTCAGGCTGGTTTCTAACTCCTGACCTCGTGATCCACCCTCCTTGGCCTCCCAAAGTGCTGGGATTACAGGCGTGAGCCACTGTGCCTGGGCTTCCGTTATATTTTTTACTTAAAAAACTTTTGTTTAGAGGCAAGGTCTCATTCTGTTGCCCAGGCTGGAGTGCGGTAGCGAGATCACTGCTCACCGCAGACTTAGCCTCCCAGGCTCAAGTGATCTTCCTGCCTCAGCCTCATGAGAAGCTGGGACTACAGGCACATGCCACCATACCAGGCTAATTTTTGTATTATTTTGTAGAGATGGGGTCTCCCTGTGTTGCCCAGGCTGGTCTCAAACTCCTGAGCTCAAGCGATTCTCCTGCCTCGACCTCCCCAAGCGTTGGGATGAAGGTGTGTGCCATGCTTGGCACCCAGCTCCCATTCTACTTTCTACTTTCATCTCCTGGGGAGTTGGATTTGTAAGGCGTAGGGAGACTGAGGGAACCAACTTCTCCTCATGATAACTGAGAAATAGGGATTATCCTCTTCTAAAGTGGGGACCAGTGGGCTTAAAGGGCTACAAATGGAGGAGCTGAGATTTGAACTCAGGTCTGTTTGACTTTAAATCCTCAGCCCTTTCTGCGGTGACACTAAATTCCATCCTTCAAAGGCTTAGAGAAACACAGGGGGCTAAACACACAGGTCTGTTTCTGAAAACCACGCTAAGACGACTGCGAATCGTTCCATGATAACAGAGTAGCTCCCCTAAGGATGGGAGAAGATGCCACATTCCACGAGAGGCTGAGCGCATTTTGGAAGATAGACAGCGGGTGGGGAGTGGGAACCGGTGTGCCGGGAGAGGAAGCAGCGCTCAGCTGAGGGCCCGCAGAGTCGAGTCTAGCCAAAAGCCAGTCTGTTGGTTCCTCCAGAACCCAGGGACAGCTCAGGATTTCAGAGGGATAAGGCATCTCCCAAGGCAGGGTGTGGTCCAAGGCTGGAAATAGGGATGTGGCTTGGGAGGGGGAATCTTGGATGTTTAGGTCCCCAGGTCTTTCCCGCACGCCCAGAAGCGAAGCAGCTACATCCCTGCCAGCCCTGCCCGTGGAAACCTTGCCCACTGGCCCTAGGAGATTTCATCAGGGATCCCGCTGTAAACACCATCTGTAAGCTGAGGACTCACACATTTACATCCAGCCCAGACCTCATTCTAACCTTCGCACATGTGGACCCACTGTCTATACAGCATTTCCACCAGGGTGTCCAACGCTTCACAAGGCCAGAGTGCACTCTTGATCTCTACCCCGAACCCACCCCTCCCCTACTGACTCCCTCCTCAGAAAATGGCACTAGCGAATTCCCCACCCACAAAAACAGAAGTCACCTGGACTCTGTCCTTTCTCTGATCCATCACCCAATCCTCAGCCAACCTGTCAGATCTACCTTTGTGTATGTTCTGAATCCAACCCCAGCTCACCACCTCCACCTCTGCCACCCTGGCTGAGCCAACATCCCCTCTCACCTGGACCTGGGCAGGAGCCTCCCTCTGGTCGCCCCGCCTCTACTCTCACCCTTCGTCCTATTCTTTTTTTTTTTTTCACTTTGTCACCCAGACTGGAGTGCGATGGCGTAATCTTGGCTCACTGCAACCTCTGCCTCCTGGGTTCAAGCAATTCTCCTTCCTCAGCCTCCTTAGTAGCTGGAATTACAGGTGCCCGCCATTGTGCCCAGCTAATTTTTTTGTATTTTTAGTAGAGACAGGGTTTCACCATGTTGGCCAGGCTAGTCTGGAACTCCTGACTTCAGATGATCCACCCTCCTTGGCCTCCCAAAGTGCTGGGATTACAGGCGTGAGCCACTGCACCCGGCCTTATTTACTTATTTTAGAGACAGAGTCTGGCTACATTGATGCTACGGTGCAGTGGCATAATCTCAGCTCACTGTAACCTTGAATTCTTGGGCTCCAGTGATCCTCCCACCTCAGCCTCCCTAGTAGCTAGGACTACAGGCACACATCATTATACCAGCCTAATTAAAAAACGTATTTTTTTGCTCCGGGTGGGGTGGCTTACGCCTGTAATCCCAGCACTTTGGGAGGCTGAGGCGGGCAGATCACCTGAGGTTGGGAGTTCAAGACCAGCCTGGGGAAACACCGTCTCTATTAAAAATACAAAAAAATTAGCCGGGCATGGTGGTGCATGCCTGTAATTGCAGCTACTTGGGACGCTGAGGCAGGAGAATTGCTTGAACCCGGGAGGCAGAGGTTGCGGTGAGCCGAGATTGCACCATTGCACTCCAGCCTGAACAGCAAGAGTGAACTCCGTCTCAAAAAAAACAAAAAAGTCTTTCTTTTTTTTTTTTTTTTGAGAGAAAGAATCTCACTATGTTACCAGACTGGTCTTAAACTCCTGGCCTCAAGAAGTCCTCCAGGTGGAATTACAAAGTGTTGAGCCATCACACCTGGCCTCAAGAGATCCTTTAAAGCATAACTCTTACTCTGTGCTCCCCTGGCCAAGCCCTCCAGGGGGTACCAGTTACATTTACAGTGAAATTCAGATGCACACTGTGGTCTTCCAATCTCCTGGCACCTTCCCTAACCATTTCTCAAACCATTTCCCTTTTTACACACCATTCTCCAGCCACACTGGCCTTCTTCGTGCTTCCCGACCTCCCTGGTCATGCTCCAGCCTCAGGGAATTTGTACTTCAAAACTCAGGAAGCAAAACTCTCCTCTAAGATATAATTTGGCTCAATCAAATATTCCCTCCAGTGCTGGGCGCGGTGGCTCACGCCTATAATCCCAGCACTTTGGGAGACCGAGGCAGGTGACTCACGAGGTGAGGAGTTCAAGACCATCCTGTCCAACATGGTAAAACCCTGTCTCTACTAAACATACAAAAAATTAGCCAGGCGTGGTGGTGGGTGCCTGTAATCCCAGCTACTCAGGAGGCTGAGGAAGGAGAATCGCTTGAACCCAGGAGGTGGAGGTTGCAGTGAGCCAAGATTGTGCCACTGCACTCCAGCCTGGGCAACAGAGTGAGACTCAGACTCAAAGAAAAAAAAATTCGCTCCAGTGAGACTCTTTCCTGATGGCTACAGCATGCACAATAGTGCATGCTCACACACACATGCAGACACACAGACACACACACCTCTTACTCTTTATTCTTTTTTTTCTTTTGTCAGCTCACCGCAACCTCCAGCTCCCAGGTTCAAGTGATTCTCTTGCTTCAGCCTCCTGAGTAGCTGGGACTATAGGCATGCGCCTGGCTAATATTTGTATTTTTAGTAAAGACAGGGTTTCACCGTGTTGACCAGGCTGGTCTTGAACCCTTGACCTCAAGTGATCTGTCCGCTTTGGTCTCCCAAAGTGCTGGGATTACAGGAATGAGCCACTGTGCTCTCCTTATCCTCTTATTTTGCTTTGTTTTTCTTTGTTTTTTGGTTTTTGTTTTTTTTGAGATGGAGTTTTGCTCTGTCGCCCAGGCTGGAGTGCAGTAGTGTGATCTCGGCTCACTGCAACCTCCTTGTCCTGGGATTCTGGGTTCAAGTGATTCTATTGCCTCACCCTCCAGAGTGGGTGGGATTACAGGTGCCTGCCACCACGCCTGGCTAATTTTTTATATTTTTAGTAGAGACAGGGTTTATCCATGTTGGCCAGGCTCGTCTCAAATTCCTGACCTCAGGTGATCCACCTGCCTCATCCTCCCAAATTTCAGGGATTACAGGCGTGAGCCACCTCGCCCAGCCTATTTTTCTTCATAGAACTTGTCACTACCTGAGAGATAGATAGATGATAGATAGATAGATAGATAGATGAGATAGATAGATAGGATGTACACATATGTGTATCATATCATATATATCCCATCTATCTATCTATCTGTCTAATCTTTTTTCCATTTTATATTTCTCCCAGCTGACTATAAGTTTCATAGGGCAGGGACTTTGTTCCATACTGTAGAGAACATATTCAGAAAAAGGTTCTGAGCACATAGTAGGATCTTTAAAGCAGGAAAGGCATTGCTGTATTCTCAGGAACACCAAACAGAGTGACTTTGAGGATCAGATACATTAAAATGGCAGTCTGTATGCTGAGTGGTGAGACCACTGCTCCCTTCCCCTACCTGTTTCCCGAGAGCCAGGTTTACACTTTCAGGAATGAGATTAAAGGACTCTTCTGGAAAAATTCCGGAGAATGGTCCCAGACCAAAGATTGACATTTAGAACAGATGAGAAGCCACTAGATGTCCTTTTATTCTTGCCTTCCACGCTTCCTCCCTTCTGCACCCACTACTGAACACCTGCTATGTGCTAGAAAACATTCTAGGTGCTGGCACTCTATCTGTAAACAAAACTGCCATAGAGCCTTGCCTTGAGGAGCTTTTGTTCCGGTGGGCATGCCGCCACAAGCCAGGGGTTCACAGTCACCCAGCGGCACTTTGTGTCCTGCCTCATGCAGAAATGTGACTGGAGAGCCACCAAGGGGAAAAACAGACCAAAGCACAGAGAAAAAGAAATCAAAGGGAAATAGGAATCATTCAGGGAGTAGAAGAAAACCTTTAAAATGGCAATTAGTATTTTTAAACAGGTAACAGTTCATCGACAAAATGAGAACCAGGTTATATTAAAAAATAAAATAAGGCCAGGCGCAGTGGCTCATGCCTGTAATCCCAGCACTTTGGGAGACTGAGGTGGGTGGATTACTTGAGGCAAGGAGTTCAAGACCAGCCTGGCCAACATAGTGTACTGCCGTCTCTACTAAAAAATACAAAAATTAGCTGGGAATGGTGGCACACATCTGCTGTAGTCCCGGGGGCTCGGGAGGCTGAGGTGGGAGAATCCACTTGAGCCTGGGAGGCAGAGGTTGCAGTGAACTGAGATCGTGCCACTGCACTCCTGCCTGAGCCACAGAGTGAGACCCTGTCTCAAAAAAACTAAACTAAACTACTCAGAAATTAAATATAGGTTAGTAAAAACAATTAACCAAAGGGGTGGCAAGTCTGAGGAAATCTCTGAGAAAGCAGAATAATTGGACAAAGAATTGGGGAAGAAAGGAAGAAAAATAGAATAATTAGAGAATCAGCCCAGCAGACTCAACTATAAGAGAAAGGAGACGGGAGGAAGTTATCCAAGAAATAATTCAAAAAACTTTTTTTGCTTCCTTCCCTCCTCCCTTCCTCCTCCCTCCCCTCCTCTTTTTCCTCCCTTCCCTCCTTCCCTCCTTCCTTGCCTCCCCTCCCCTCCCCTCCCTTCCCTTCCCCTCCTCTCCTCTCTGATATAGAGTCTCACTCTGTCACCCGGGCTGGAGTGCAGTGGCATAATCTCAGCTCACTGCAACCTCCGTCTCCTGAGTTCAAGCCGTTCTCCTGCCTCAGCCTCCCAAGTAGCTAAGACTATAGGCACACACCACCACGCCTGGCTAATTTTTGTATTTTTAGTAGAGATAGGATTTTGCCATGTTGGCCAGGCTGGTCTTGAACTCCTGGCCTCATGTGATCTGCCCACCTTGACCTCCTAAAGTGTTGGAATTTTAGCCATGAACCACTGTGTCCAGGCCAAGAAACTTTCTAAAAACTGAAATTTTAGAATGAGTGATAAAGGTTGGTATTTATAAACAGGACCAAGAATCCATTTTGACTTAAATTTCTCAATAGCAGCACTAGAAGCTGGGACAACTGAATCAGTGACCTTGAACTTCTGAGGGAAAATGTTTTCCAACTTAGAATTCTACCCCCAGCTAATCTAACAATCAAGAATGGAGTTAGGATAAAGAGCACTTTCAGTCATTCAACGACATAAAACCTTTACCTCCCATGCAGTGTTTCTCAGGCAGCTTTGGAGCTGTGCTCTATAAAACACAGGAAGTGTTGAGAAACGGAAAGAATGAGACGTGGCATCCAGAAAACAATACTCTTACGCAGGAAAGAGAGGGAAGGAATTCCCAGAATGCTGGCGAAGGGAAGCTCCATGATGGTACCTGCTTTCCCAGAACCAAAGAGCCCCCACTCCAGATTAGAGCAACGGAGTGGAGGACTCCAGGAAGAGAGTCTCCAAGGAAAACAGGGGCTGCCAGGAGAACTGCTTGAACCTGGGAGGCAGAGGTTGCAGTGAGCCAAGATCGAGCCACTGCCCTCTAGTCTGGACAACAGAGTGAGACTCCATCTCCAAAAAAAAAAAAAAGTGATTAAAGGCTGGGCTCGGTGGCTCATGCCTGTAATCTCAGCACTTTGGGAGGCCGAGGCGGGTGGATCACCTGAGGTCAGGAGTTTGAGACTAGCCTGGCCAACATGGTGAAACCTTGTCTCTACTAAAAATACAAAAATTAGCCGGCCTTGGTGGAGCATGCCTGTAATCCCAGCTACTCGAGAGGCTGAGGCAGGAGAATCACTTGAACCTGGGAGGTGGAGGTTGCAGTGAGCCTAGATTGTGCCATTGCACTCCAGCCTTTGAGACACAGCAAGACTTGGTCTCAAAAAAAAAAAAAAAAGTGGTAGGGCTGGGCGTGGTGGCTCACGCCTGTAATCCAAGCACTTTGGAGGCCAAAGTGGGCGGATCACCTGAGGTCGGGAGTTCAAGACCAGCCTGACCAACATGGTGAAACCCTGTCTTTAAAAAAAGTGGTTAAAAACAAGAACGCATAACATAAAATGTACGAATTTGACCATTTTTACATGTGCAGTTTAGTAGCATTATCTATATTCACATTGCTGTGTCCAGTGTGTTTTCTGGTTTTTTTTTGTTTGTTTGAGACGGAGTTTCGCTCTGTCGCCCAAGCTGTAGTGCAGTGACTCAATCTCTGCTCATTGCAACGTCCACCTCCCGAGTTCAAGTGATTCTCCTGCCTCAGCCTCCTGAGTAGCTCAGATTACAGGTGCATGCCACGCTTGGCTAATTTTTTGTATTTTTAGTAGAGACGGGGTTTCACCATGTTAGCCAGTATGGTTTTGATCTCCTGACCTCGTGATCTACCTGCCTTGGCCTCCCAAAGTGCTGGGATTACAGGCATGAGCCACTGCGCCCGCCCCAGTTTTTATTTATTTTTATTTCTATTTATTTTTTAATTTTTTTAAGAGACGGGGTTTCACCATGTTGGTCAGGCTGGACTCAAACTTCCAACCTCAGATGATTCACCGACCTCGGTCTCCCAAAGTGCTGGGATTACAGGCATGAGCTACCGCACCTGGCCAGTTTTTTTTCCCCCTCACTCCTCCTCTCCCTAGCTCCCCAGTTTTTTTTTTAAATAAAGTACAAGTAAATAGAAATACACCAAATAAGGCCAGGCACAGTGGCTCACGCCTATAATGCCAGTACTTTGGGAGGCCGAGATGGGCGGATCACAAGGTCAGGAGTTCGAGACCAGCCTGGCCAAAATGGTGAAACCCCACCTCTACTAAAAATACAAAAATTAGCCGGGCATGGTGGCGTGTGCCTGTAATTGCAGCTACTCAAGAGACTGAGGCAGGAGAATTGCTTGAACCTGGGAGGCGGAGGTTGAGGTGTGCCGAGATCACACCATTGCACTCCAGCCTTGGTGATACAGCAAGACTATTTCTTAAAAAAAAAAAAAAAAGAAATACACTAAAAACTCTATCTTATTTTTCTGGCATACTATATACATTGTTCTACACTTTGCTATTTTCACTTTACAATACACCCGGAGACCTTTCTTGGAGAACTTCCCTACTCCTTTGTCTAGTGGCTTAGTTCCATTGTGCGGATGTACAGTAGTTTATTTAGCCAGTCCTCCATAGGACACTTAGGTTTTTTCCAATACTTTACTATTGTCAATGAATGCCACAATGAATAACTATATACATATTTCGTTTCAAATGTGCATAGACATAGCTGCCGGACAAATTCCCAGAAGGGGGATTACTAGGTTAAAGGATAAATGCATTTGTCTTTTTGCTTGGTATCTCCAAATCCCCTTCCATGTGTGTGATACAGCTTTGCCCTCCCACTGGCAATGTATGAAAATGCCTGTTCCCTAAAGCCACATCAACAGACTGTGTTGTAAACTTTTGGATTTTTGCCAAGCTGATAAACGAGAAGTGCTATCTTGGTGTGGTTTTAGTTTCCATTTCTCTTATGTGTGAGATTGAGCATTTCTTTTAAACATTTAAAAGCCATTTGCATTTCCTTTCTGTGAACTGTTCATGTTCTTTAGCCATTTCTTTCTCTCTCTCTTTTTTTTTTGAGATGGCGTCTTGCTCTGTTGCCCAGGCTGTAGTGCAGTGGCGCCATCTTAGCTCACTGCAATCTCCACCTCCTGGGTTCAAGCAATTCTCATGCCTCAGCCTCCCGAGTAGCTGGGATTACAAGCGTGCGCCAACATGCCTAGCTAATTTTTTTGTATTTTTAGTAGAGATGGGGTTTCACCCTATTGGCCAAGCCGGTCTCAAACTTCTGACCTTGTGATCTGCCTTTCTCGGACTCCCAAAGTGCTGGGATTACAGGCATGAATCACTGTGTCCAGCCTCTTTGGCCATTTCTCTATAGGGTTATTTGTCTTTCCAGTTAGTTGTTAATTCCAAGGAAAATAAAAATTTTTAAAGAAATAGAATGAATCATATATTACATGACTCAGTTGTGAATAGTTGTTGCAGTTAAATAACCTCTAAATGCTAAATATTGATTTAACAAAAAATTTTGGATTTGACAGCCTATTGGGAGGGCAGAGATGAAGTGTGTGTCTGTGCATTGAGGAGCAGGACATAGAGAACTGAATCCTCATCTTTCATGAGAAAAGTCGATAGAGCAGGTCTAACACTGAATAAAGAAAAAGAAAAAAGAGAAAAACAGCAGTGCAAGCATTTTATTTAGAAATATAAGGCTGGGCGTGGTGGCTCATGTCTGTAATCCCAGCACTTTGGGAGGCCAAGGTGGGAGGATCATGATGTCACGTGATCAAGACCATCCTGGCCAACAAGGTGAAATGCCATCTCTACTAAAAATACAAAAATCAGCTAGGCATGGTGATATGCACCTGTAATCCCACTGTGCCTGGCCCTACCACTTTTTTTTTTTTTGAGACAAAGTCTTGCTGTGTCTCAAAGGCTGGAATGCAATGGCACAATCTAGGCTTGCTGCAACTTCCACCTCCCAGGTTCAAGTGATTCTCTTGCCTCAGCCTCTCAAGTAGCTGGGATTACAGGCATGCTCCACCAAGGCCGGCTAATTTTTGTATTTTTAGTAGAGACCAGGTTTCACCATGTTGGCCAGGCTTGTCTCAAACTCCTGACCTCAGGTGATCCACCCGAGGTCATAAGAATCCACCTGAGATAAAAGTATCCCTTGAACCCGCGAGTTTGGTTTGAGCTGTGATAATGACACTGCTTTCCGGCCTGACGACACAGCAAGACTCTGTCTCAAAAAAAAAAAAAAAGAAAGAAAGAAAAAGAAAGAAATATAGAGGTAAACTGGGTGTGGTAGTGCACACCCGAAGTCTCAACTACTTGGGAAGCTGGGGGAGAATTGTTTCAGCCCAGGAGTTTAAGCACACAGTGAGCTACGATTGTGTCACTGCACTCCAACCTGGGAAACAGAGTGAGGCCCTGTCTCTAAAAATAAAACAAAATAAAAAGAAATATGACTGGGTGCGGTGACTCATGCCTGTAATCCCAGCACTTTGGGAGGCTAAGGCGGGTGAATCACCTGAGCTCAGGAGTTTGAGATGAGCCTGGCCAACATGGTGAAACCCCATCTCTACTAAAACTACAAAATTAGCCAGGTATAGTGGCGCATGCCTGTAGTCCCAGCTACTTGGGAGGCTGAGGCAGGAGAATCGCTTGAACCCAGAAAGTGGAAGTTGCAGTGAACCAAGATTACGCCATTGTACTCCAGCCTGGGTGACAGGATCGAAACTCTCTCTCAAAAAAAAAAAAAAAAAAGGAAAATATCAGAAGAAACTAGAAGATTGGAGAGTGGTTGCCTGTGTGATGTGAGATTGGGAGCTGGAGAAGGGTGTGGCAGGATCTGTCACTTTCATTTTTTTTCCTTTCTTTTTTTTTCCTTTGAGACGGAGTCTCACTCTATTGCCCAGGTTGGAATGCAGTGGCACCATCTCTGCTCACCGCAACCTCCGCCTCCTGGGTTCAAGTGATTCTCGTGCCTCAGCCTCCTGAGTAGCTGGGACTACAGGTGTGTGCCGACATGCCCGGCTAAGTTTTGTATTTTTAGTAGAGATGGAATTTCACCATGTTAGTCAGGCTGGTCTCAAACTCCTGACTTCAAGTGACCCTGCAGCCTTGGCCTCCCAAAGTTCTGGGGTTACAGGCCTGAGTCACCACGCCCGGCCTCTGTCATTTTTCATCACAGCTGTTTTGTCTCATTTGACTTTTTCTTTGGAGACAGAGTTGTGCTTTGTCACACAGGCTGGAGTGCAGTGACACGATCACAACTCACTGCAACTTCAACCTGCAGAGTTCGAGCAATCCTCCCACTCAGCTCCTCAGTAGCTGGGACTACAGACATGTGCCACCACACCCAGCTAATTAAAAAGCTGTTTTTGTAGAGACGGAGTCTTGCTATGTTGCCTAGACTGGTCTGAAACTCTTGGCCTCAAGCAATCCTCCTGCCTCAGCCTTCCAAAGAGCTGGGGTTACAGGTATGAGCCACTACACCTGACCCTATTTAACTTTTTAAACTATGTAATGATGTAATGTGTTACTATGATAAAATTAATTATATACAATTAAAAGGGATGGTATAGTCTGGGTGTGGTGGTTCATGCCTGTAATCCCAGCACTTTGGGAGGCTGAAGTTGGAGGAAGGCTTGAGCTCAGGAGTTCGAGAATAGCCTGGGCAACACGGAAAAAACAGGCCTCTACAAAAAATACAAAAAATTAGCTGGATGTAGGGGCATGCGCCTGTGGCCGCAGCTACTTGAGAGGCTGAGGTGGGAGGATTGCTTGAGCCTGGAAGTTTGAGGTTACAGTGAGCTATGATTGTGCCATGGCCCTCCAGTCTGGGGAACAGAGCAAGACCCTTTATTAAAAAGAAAAAAGGAAAAAAAAAAAAGATGGTGTATAATTACAATATAAAGCCCCTCCCCCATCCCGCCACACTTTTAAATAAAGTGATATTACAGAATGTGATAGACAGGAGTGTTTATGCTAGTTTGGGGTTGTTGTTTTTGTTGTTTTGAGACAGTCTCTCTATCGCCCAGGCTGGAGTGCAATGGTGCGATTTCAGCTCACTGCAACCTGCGCCTCCAAGGTTCAAGCGATTCTCTTGCCTCACAGCCTCCTGAGTAGCTGGGGTTATAGGCATGCGCCACCACACCTGGATAATTTTAGTATCTTTAGTAGAGACGGGGTTTTGCCATGTTAGCCAGGCTGGTCTCAAACTCCTGACCTCAGGTGATTCACCCGCCTTGGCCTCCCAAAGTGCTGAGATTACAGGCATGAGCCACCACAACTGGCCCCAACAAGGTTGGTTTTTTTTTTTTTTGTAATGAGACAGGGTCTCACTCTATTGCCCCCAGGCTGGAGTGCAGTGGTGCGATCTCGGCTCATTGCAGCCTCGACCTCCTGGGCTCAAGTGATTCTCCTGCCTCAGCCTCCCAAGTAGTAGGGCCCACAGGCACACGCTACCATGCCCAGCTAATTTTTGTATTGTTTTTGTTTTTGTTTTGAGATGGAGTCTTGCTCTGTCGCCCAGGCTGGAGTTCTGTGGCACGATCTTGGCTCATTGCAACCTCCGCCTCCCAGGTTTAAGCAATTCTCTGCCTCAGCCTCCCAAGTAGCTGGCATTACAGGCACCCACCACCATGCTTGGCTAATTTAGAAGAGATGGGGTTTCACCATCTTGGCCAGGCTGGTCTTGATCTCCTGACCTCATGATCCACCCCCCTCAGCCTCCCAAAGTGCTGGGATTACAGGTGTGAGCCACCGCGCCAGCCGACCAACAAGATCTTTTTGAAAACCAAACAAGGTCACATTGGGAGGAAAGTCTCTTCCAAAATCACAGTCTGATTCTGATTCTGGCCATGATGAAGTACCAGGGACCATCTTCCTCCCTCCTGTTTTAAACAAGAAAATACTGGACAAACCATATGAAACAATGATATTCAGACACAGAACAACAGGCAGAGCAGGACAGTGATCCCTGAGAGGGAAAAGAAACAAAGTGAGCCCTAAGATTGCCCAGCTTCTACTTAAAGAGAATTCTAAGCTTCAGAATAGAAGGAGTCATGTAGGCCGAGCCTGGTGGTCTCCCTGAGATGAGGAAGGGGAGCTGGGAGTCAGGAGGCCCATGTGGCTGCATTTTACAGGGCAGAGTACTGGAGAGGAGAGAGCTGCATGGCAGTTGGCAGAGTCTCTCTCAAGTCTTCAGCTGCGTACACGCATATGAGGAAAGCACATGAATAGGGGAGAGAACCACGAGAAAGACACAAGAAGACCGGGTGCAGTGGCTCATGCTTGTAATCCCAGCACTTTGGGAGGCTGAGGTGGGCAGATCACCTGAGGTCAGGAGTTCAAGACCAGCCTGGCCAACATGGTGAAACCCCTTCTCTACTAAAAATACGAAAAATCAGCTGGGTGTGGTGATGCGCACCTGTAATCCCAGCTACTTGGGAGGCTGAGGCAGGAGAATTGCTTGAACCTGGGAGGCGGAGGTTGCAGTGAGCAGAGATTGTGCCCACTGCACTTCAGCCTGGGCAAGAAGAATGAAACTCCATCTCAAAAAAAAAAAAAGGAGCAAACAATCAAAAGAAGCCAGGAATACTTTGTGTTCCCATAAACCAGAGTGGAAAGACCTCGCAGTTATCACTTTGTGCCAGTTATTAATGTATTGCCTCTCAGCTCTGAGTTGATTTTTCATTGCCTGCTCTGTGAAAATGTAGCTGGGCCTTTTAAGAATTTTTTTTTTTTTTTGCCAGCCCAGCATGATGTTAAGCTTTGTCGATGCAAGGTGCTAGAGAGACACTATGGGAGGAAGGAGCTTTCCTTCCTGATTCTGGTGTGCTCCACAGGTCCATAGCACATGCAGCAGATGCAGAGAGGGGAGCTGGGATACAAGGACCATCTTCTTCTCACCTGCTTTTTTTTTTTTTGAGACTGAGTCTCGCTTTGTTGTCCAGCCTGGAGTGTGGTGGCACCATCTCAGCTCGCTGCAACTTCTGCCTCCCAGGCTCAAGTGATTCTTGTGTCTCAGCCTCCTGAGTAGCTGAGATTACAGGCATGTGCCACCATGCCCGGCTAAATTTTGTATTTTTAGTAGAGACGGGGTTTCACCATGTTGACCCGGCTGGTCTCAGACTCCTGACCTCAGGTGATTCACCCATCTCAGCTTCCCAAACTTCTGGGATTACAGGCATGAGCCACTGCACCCAGCTTCACCGGCTTTAAACAAGTAAAACACCTGACAGACTGTATGAAACAGTAATTCCCAGACATCCAGACACAGGGCAACAGGCAGAACAGAACGGGAGGGCTGTTCTTGGGTGCTCCATCTCAGCCCCGGGAATAGTGGTCGCTCCTCGTGTCTGCTATTCCTGTATTCGTTGAGAGTTCTGTTTATTTCGTACTAGTCAATCCCTTCTAACTTCAATCCCTTGTTAATACCTTTTTACATTAGGCTGTGTGTGGTGGGTCACACCTCTGACTCCAGCACTCTGGGAGGCTGAGGTGGGAGGATTGCTTGAGTCCAGGAGTTCCAGACCAGCCTGGGAAACATAGGGAGTCCCTCTGTCTCTACAAAAGAAATGTAAAAATTAAGCAAGTATGGTAGCACATGCCTGTGATCCTGGCTACTCAGGAAGCTGAGGCAGGCGTATCCTTTAGTCCAGGAGGTTGAAGCGATAGCGAGCCATGGTTGCACCACTGCGCACCAGCCTGGGAACAAAGCCAGACCCTGTCTCAAAAAAAAAAAATTTTTTTTTTACATTAAACTTTCCCTGTTCAAATTCTGCCCCTTGACTGGATACTGACTGATACATGAGACATCAAGCAGAGTCCTCAGATGATATGCCTCCATGGTGAGAGCAAATTAGCCCTAGACCAACGGCTGTTTTCCTCTTGCCAAATGGTACCTAAAAGCAAACTTCTTTTTTTTTTGACACGGAGTTTTTGCTCTTGTTGCCCAGGCTGGAGTGCAGTGGTGCGATTTCGGCTCACTGCAACCTCTGCCTCCCAGGTTCAAGCGATTCTCCTGCCTCAGCCTCCCGAGTAGCTGGGATTATAGGCATGCGCCACCGGGCCTGGATAATTTTGTATTTTTAGTAGAGACGGGGTTTCACCATGTTGGTCAGGCTGGTCTCAAATTCCTGACCTCAGGTGATCCGCCCACCTCAGCCTCCCAAAGTGCTAGGATTACAGGCATGAGCCGCCGCATCCAGCCTAAAAGCAAACTTTAAAAGGATCAATCTGTTTCCAAGTAACAACCAAGTGCCTGAACAAGGTTCAAAAATATTCAAAAGAATGCAAAAAAAATCCAGCGCTAAACAACATAAAATATACAATGTCTGGCATCCAATCAGTAATTACCAGGCATGCAAAGATACAGGCAAATAATGACACAAAGCGGATCCAGAAATGACACAGAATTAGTAGACAAGGACATTAGCTACAACAGCTGTTATTAAATACAGTCCATATATTCAAGCAGATATGGAAAAACATGAACACGATATGGAGAGGTGTGAAAGATATAAAATAAGGCCTCAATTGAACTTCTGAAGATGAAATGTATAACATCTAAGATGAAAAGTATACCGGATGGAGTTAAAAGCGGATTAGACCCTGCAGAAAAAAGGTTGTTGAAGACTTAGCAATAGAAACTGTCCAAAATAAAGCATAGAGAGGAAAAAAAGACTTAAAAAAAAAAACCCCTCCAGGCCGGGCGCAGTGGCTCTTGGCTGTAATCCAGCACTTTGGGAGGCCAAAGCGGGCGGATCAGGAGGTCAGGAGTTTGAGACCAGCCTGGCCAGCATAGTGAAACCCCATCTCTACTAAAAGTACAAAAATCAGCTGGGTATGATGGCTCGTGCCTATAGTCCAAGCTACTTGGGAGGCTGAGGCAGGAGAATCACTTGAACCCAGGAGGCAGAGGTTGTGGTGAGCCGAGATTGCACCACCGCACTCCAGCCTGGGCAACAGAGACTCCATCTCAAAAAAAAAAAAAAAACCCTCCAAAACCAAAACCCAGAATATCAGTGAGATCAGTGAGCTGTGGAATAACAAGTAGCCTGGACCTGTTTGGAGACCAGAAATGTGGGTCTAACAAGATCCACAGGAGAGATGGCAGAAAAAATATCTAAAGAAATAATAGTTTTCAAATTTGATGAAAACCATAAATCCACATATTGAAGAAGCACAATAAACCCTAAGCAGAAGAAATATGAAGACAACTAGACCAAGGGTACATCACAGTCTGCCTTAATCGCTGCTGAACACCAGTGATAAAGACAAAAATCTTAAGAGCTGCCAGAGGAAAAAACATATTATGTAAAAAGGAAAAAAATAGAAGTAGAGTTCTCGTCTGAGACAATGCAAGCCCGAAGACAGTGTAGCAATGTCTTTAAAGTACGAAAAGATAAAAACTGTCAACCTGGAATTCAGTGGAGATATCTTTCAAATAGGAAGATGGAATAAATATGCATTCAGACATTCTAAAGCTGAAAGAATTCATCACCAGACCTGCACTATAAGAACCGTTTTAGGAAGTCCTTCAAGCCGTTTTAGGAAGTCCTTCAAGCAGAAGAAAAATGATACCAGATGGAAATCTCCGTCTGCACAAAGGAACGAAGCACGCGGGAAATGGTAAATATCTGGGTAGACAGAAGAGATATTTTTCTGATTTTAAAATTCTCTTTAAAAGATAGTTGAGGGTTTAGAACAAATGTAGTCGTGTATTGTGGGGCTTATAGCATATGTAGAAATCAATCCATGGCGACAATAGCACAAAGGTGGGAAATGGGAGTAAGGTGTTTGCGCTGAGCGGTGTGGTATTATTTGATGGGGATAGACTATAAGTTAAAGAAGCATTGTGTAATCCTAAAAGAACCATGAGAAAAAATGTAAGGGGAGCATCATGAACCAATAAAAGAGAGATAAAATGAAGTCAGGATCACACTGGGGCCAGGGGGCAGGTTGGCCACCCCCTCGGCAGTTGGGTGGGGTTCCCCAGCGCAGCAGGGTCCCATAGAGCCTCTGTAGGTGTCTGGGATAGAGTAAGTACTGTCAGAAAAGAACTTCCTCTCCTGCCACCTTCTGGCAGTAAATCCAGCCTATTTTTAACTCGGGCCTCTGCCTAAGTGCTTTTGGCTAAAAGAGAATCCCCGCTTCTAAGACTCCCAGGCAGCCACAGTCTCCTTGGCTTCTCTGCTCCCTCCAGCCCTAGAAGGCTCAGGGACTGCTCAGATGTTCCCGACTTCCCAGCCACTTGTCCCAGGAGAGGAGGCTCCCTCAACTCTGGGTGCTCACAGTGGGCACCCACAGACAGACAGCCCCTCAGCAGGGTGCAGGTGTGAGAGGATCTCTAGGGGACATCATCGCATGGACACTGCGGGGATGATGCCATGGAGTGTGCGAGAACAGTCTGGAGCCAACAGACCGCAGAGTCTTGCTCCAGGAGGGTGCGCGTGTTCACAAAGGCGCCCTGTGTGAAAAGGGCGTGCTCTGTTGTGAGTGCGAATGTTTTTGTGACTGCTTATGCTGTGAAACATAAACACAGCAGCCTCCGTCCTTTTGATCATGCTGCCCCCTCTGCTGGCCTATCTCCTCCATAGTCCCTCCCAGCCAACACCCACCCCCGAGCTGGCAAACTGCCAATCATCCCTCAAGCCTCTCATCTCTCCCAAAGTCTTCCCTGACAACCCTGGCCAGAGGCCCGGCCAAATGGCCGCCAGAATCTGGGTTGGATATCCAGGGGTTAGCATGAAACCTGCTGTGTGCTTAGCCTGCAAGGAGGGAGGAAGGCTCTCAAGGCCATTTTGGGGGCCGTTTTAGGAGGCCATTGAGAAAATTCACTTTTTCCACTGTCAGACCAGGTCCTGCCAGGCCCTGAAGGGTACCCAAGTGACAAACCTCAGGGCACAGAGAGGTGCCAGGGTCATCCACCATGCCCAGGGTGCTGAGAGGCCTGGCCGGGGGTCTGTGCCCAAAGTGAGCAGTACAGGTGCCAGGGTAGTCAGATGTGGGCATGGCTCAGCATGGATTTGGGCAGCCTCTGTCAATTTCTCCTCAGGGCCCTCCCTGGAGGCTCCAGGTTTGGCCTCTGTGTGTATGTGTGTGTGTGTGTGCACGCACGCACATGTACATGCATGTGTGCAGGCATGTCTGCGGTGTGGGAAACATGAACACGATGTGGAGAGGTGTGAAAGATATAAAATAAGGCCTCAATTGAACTTCTAAAGATTTCTCCTGTCTCAAGCTTAGCTCTTACTCTTCCCAGCCCCCTCCACTCCGTGCCATTGTCTTCTTCACCAGCACAAGGCAGGGGTGGGTAGAGGGCTCCGAAGGGCCCTGGGAAGAATGTGGTGGGCACTGCGTGTGCTGTTGGGTGTGGGCACGTGTCTGTGTGTGCACATGGGGATGTGAGTGAGAAGGCCCTGCCCCTTCTGTGTCCGTGTATATCCTTGGAGTCCTAGAGGTTGTTTTAGTGTCTCCTGTGGCTGTTGACGTGAACTGTCAGTTTCCAGAGGGTGTGAATGTGGCTCTGATCTCTTCCTTCCCATCTCCTCCCTCTTCTGATTTTCTTGACTCTAAGGTTTGCTGAGTTGGCTTAGCTGGGATTGCACTGGGTCTGTGTTAGAGAATTGTAGCATCTGTTGAATGCCAGCGCTCAAGTGTGGCACCCCATGTGACCCCTGATGCAAGCACGGCTCAGGGTACCTGGGAGCCCCTTGCCTTGTGTGTGGGTTGTGTCTGCATGAGTGTGGTCAGACATCGGGGACACATTGGTGTATGCCTAACACCCAGGAATCGCTTGAGTGTGAGGGCCTCACAATGGGTGGAATGCACACACATGGCTGTGTGTGAGTGGTGGATGAGTATGTGTGCATGTTCCTGCCGCGTGGTGCCCAGCCCTCCTGTGGGTGCCTGGCCTGGTCCCTCAGCCCCGTGGGGGGCCTCTCCCACTTCAGCTGTGTGAACAAAGCCTGTTTTTCCTCCCTGCTTTGCCCCCAGCCTCCTCTCCCTCAGCGCTGAGTTTGATTGACTGTGTGGGGTTGCAAGGGTGTGAGATTGTATGAATGGGTGTGCACTGAAGTGTGTACTGTTGAATGTGAAGCCCCAGCGTCCCCTGGCCAATGCCAGCCTCTCAGGGGCAGGCTGGCGGACCCCCGGCCAGTTGAGCCTAGCTCTCCCAGGTTCCTAGGCTGGCCCATCTATCCTTTTATAGCCAGGTTTGGCGACAGACCTATAATTACCTGCGGCCAGATGCTGTAGTGAAGGCTAAGAGTTTGGTGCTCTTGGGGAGCACACTCTGGGGAGGGGTCATATCTGCCTCTCCCCCAGGCCATGCCAGAGACTGGAGGAGGCCAGATCTCCGGGGGGGTCAGATCACAGGCCAGATCCCCGGGTTCAGCCTGAAGCCGCTCTGGGTCCAGTGTGTCTCTGGTGAGCCGGCCCCAGCGCATCTGGGTGATCCCGTCAGCTTCGCACTTCCCCGGGCTGTTGCCCACGGGCTGCAGACACTGAGCCTGTTTCCCACCACCTCCCAGCGGGGCCCCTCTTGCCAGTCCATGCCCCCAATCCAGCTCATGCCCCTTGTCCCCACCCTCGTATCCTCCCACCCCTCTCATCCCTGTCTTGTGTCCTGGTCCCAGCTTGTGTCTTTCATTCCAGTCTGTGACCCCCAGCCCCATCACCACCACCTCCAGTCCATGCCTCTGTCCCCGCCACGTGCCTCCAGCCTAGTCCGTACCCCTGGTTTGCCAGCTGGACAGAACATGGAGGGTGAGGGAAAATGGTGAGATTTGGGTGCTGAGTAGGTCTGGGCTGGACGGCTGCGGACTGAGCCCGAGTCCACTCCCAGCCCCACGGCATCTACAACCGCCGGGAAAGAAGAGAGTAGAGATAAGAAAAATGGACAGAGAGTGGGCTGGGTCCTAGCCAACCCTGCCCCAGGCCTGAGAACAGAGGATCCTACAGCACAGCTGCTTGCCTCCCCTCGAGGGCCAACACCCACTCTCAGCCCTTCCACTCACCACAAACCCTTCCCAAGCTCCCGTCACAGCTCTGGCAGGTCACAGCCCCAGTGCTGTGCCACCTAGTGGATGTCGGCAGATTTGCAGGCCCCGAGTGGCAAACGCACGTGGCAGCCAAGCTTAGACCCCAGCTGGGAGTGCAAATAGCTCCTTCCCTCTTACCCACAGCGCTGCTGGAGTGACCTCTCGCCCAGAAGGGAGGGGCGGGGCAGCTCTGAACTTCCCTCTCCAAGCCAAAATCTCTGTTCAGCTGTTTGATGTTGCCGTTGGTTTTCACCCTGGGGAGGATAGGAAGAGGAGGGATGTGTGTGATC
The DNA here is from genome assembly GCA_963573385.1 of Cacajao melanocephalus. Lineage (NCBI taxonomy): Eukaryota > Metazoa > Chordata > Mammalia > Primates > Pitheciidae > Cacajao > Cacajao melanocephalus. The sequence goes on along the minus strand of CAUYLG010025964.1, from coordinate 17,499 downwards.
TCTACCTGGGTTGGCGACATTCACCTGTGAGAGCCTCTGGGAATGCCAGCATGTCGGATGGGAGCCCTCTTTGTGCCCCTGCTGGAGGCGGCCAGCAAGAGACAAAACAAGGGGAAAGAAGACCATGCCCAGGGTGAGGCTGCTGGCCGTGTGGCGGGGGTCTGCCAGCTTGGAGCCCGCACAGCTCACTGACTTGAACTTCCTTTGCCTGCGGCTGTGCTTTGGGGTGGGACAGCAGGATGAGCAGAGTGTCCAGGTCCTGGGGCACCATCTGGCGGCCACCAGCCAATTCTAAGGGCACCCAGGTGCTGGGGTGGGGCAGTAGAACGGAGGGAGCTCTTCCTGGCTTCCCCTTCACCAGCTGTGGCCCTCTTGCCATCTGTGCCTCTCCTCCATGTCTTGCTCAGTCCCATATCTGAAGCTATTCTGTTCTGCCCATTTTGTTCTCTCCTCTCTTATCTATCAGCAGGCATTGGGTCTGCACTCGGGTCTCCTTTCTTCTCTCCCTCCAGTCTCTGTCCTCAGGCCCTACCACTATACCTGGTAACATCTCACAACTGCCTTGGCCAGGATGCCCTGGGCTCTGCAGACCTTGGTGTCACAAAGCAGGGCCCTGTACCAGACAGGCTCAGGGTCACTGGTGTCTGGCCATCTCAGTGCAAACCTCTCTCCTCAGTCCCCATTACATGCTCTGGGATTGAAAGCCTCGCCTGAGGGAAAAATCCTCAGCAGGGCTCTGCAGCTTTTAAAAATGATTTCATTTATTATTTATTTATTTTTGAGAGACAGAGTCTTGTTCTGTCACCGAGACTGGAGCACAGTGGCTTGATCTCAACTCACTGCAACCTCTGCCTCCTGGGTTCAAGCAATTCTTCTGCCTCAACCTCCTGAGTAGCTGGGACTACAGGCACACGCCACCACATGCCCGGCTAATTTTCGTATTTAATAGAGACTGGCTTTCGCCATGTTGGCCAGGCTAGTCTTGAACTCCTGACCTCAAGTGATCTGCCCACCTTGGTCTCTCAAAGTACTGGGATTACAGGTGTGAGCTACCTTGCTTGGCCAATTTACTTATTTATTTTAAACATAGGGTTGCCTGAGCGAGATGGCTCACACCTGTAATCCCAGCACTTTGGGAGGCTGAGGCGGGCGGATCACCTGAGGTCAGGAGTTCGAGACCAGCCTGACCAACATGGAGAAACCCTGTCTCTACTAAAAATACAAAATTAGCCAGGTGTGGTGGTGCATGCCTGTAATCCCAGCTACTCGGGAGGCTGAGGCAGGAGAATCACTTGAATCTGGGAGGTGGAGGAAGCGGTGAGCCAAGATTTCGCCATTGCACTCCAGCCTGGGCAACAAGAGTGAAACTTCGCCTCAAAAAAAATTTTTAAAAAAGCCAGGGGCAGGGGATCTTGCTCTGTCACCCAGGCTGGAGTGCAGTGCGGTCATAGCACATTGCAGCCTTGATCTCCTGGACTCGAGCAGTTCTTCCACCTCAGCCTCCTGAGTAGCTACAACTACAGGTGCATGCTATCACGCCTTCATGCCTAGGTTTTTTTTTTTTTTTTTTTTTTTTTTAAGAAACAAGGTCTCACTATGTTGCCCTAGGTGGTCTTGAACTCCTGGGCTGAAGTAATCCTCTCACCTCAGTCTTTCTGGTAGCTGGGACCACAGGTTTGTGTCACCACACCTGGATAATTTTTTAATTTTTTGCAGAGATGGAGTCTTCCTATGTGGCCCAGGCTGGCCTTGAACTTCTGGGCTCCAGTGATCCTCCCACCTCAACCTCCCAAAGTGATGGGATTCGAGGCCTGAGCCACTGCGCCTAGCCATTTGTTTTGTTTTTGTTTTTGTTTTTTTAAAGATGGGGTCGGTTGGGCACAGTGGCTCACACCTGCAATCCCAGCACCTTGGGAGGCTGAGGCAGGTGGATCATGAGGTCAGGAGTTTGAGACCATCCTGGCCAACATGGCGAAACCCTGTCTCTACTAAAAATACAAAAATTAGCCAGTGTGGTGATGTGCGCCTGTACTCCCAGCTGCTAGGGAGGCTGAGGCAGGAGAATCACCTGAACCTGGGAGGCGGAGGTTGCAGTCAGCTGAGATGGTGCCACTGTACTCCAGCCTGGGTGACAGAGTGAGACTCCATCTCAAAATAAATAAAAGAGCTGGGTGCGGTGGCTCATGCCTATGATCTCAATACTTTGGGAGGCCAAGGCAGGTGGATCACCGAAGGTCGGGAGTTTGAGACCAGCCTGACCAACATGGAGAAACCCTGTCTCCACTAAAAATACAAAAAATTAGCCAGGCATGATGGCACATGCCTGTAATCCCAGCTATTTGGGAGGCTGAGGCAGGAGAATCACTTGAACCTGGGAGGTGGAGGTTGTGGTGAGCTGAGATCGCGACATTGCACTCCAGCCTGGGCAACAAGAGTGAAACTTTGTCTCAAAAAATAAAATAAAATAAAAAATTAATAAAAGATGGGGTCTTGCTGTGTTACCCAGGCTGGCATTAAATCCTGAGGTCAAGTGGTGCTCCCATCTCAGCCTCCTGTAGACCCACTTTGAATGCCAGCCCCATCATTAGCCAGCCTGTGTGACCCTAGTCTTAGATCCTCTTCTGTGCTATTGGAATAGTGAGGCTTACAAAGGCGCAGCCCTTGGCACATAGTAGGTGCTTGGTGAAGTTGGCTTATTCTAGTTCCTGCCCAAAGCATCTGGCCTTTTCACCATCTTACCATTCCTGAATTTTTGAATCTGCCACACACTCCCATCCCAGCTGGCCAGCCCTATCCTGCCTGGCCCAGGGATTGAAGGGAGCCTGAAGCCCAGACCCACTGCTATGGGGTCCCTCATGAGGCAAGTCCTCAGTCTGCAGGCTTCAAAGCCTTTGAGATTCTCCCCAGCAGGGCCTCAGCTCTGTGCACCTCCTCCTCCCTGAAGCCTCTTCCCTCTGTCCCTAGGCAAGCATGTGCTTTTTCTTGGCGTTCCCACAGCCCCCAGGCATTTACCCATGAAGGAGCTGGTTATGTCGTCAGTTATGTATGTGTGTGTGTGTTACCGATTTCTGCTCATACATCAACACATACTGCATTTTGAGCTTATTTGGGGGTAGAGGCTATGTCTTTTTTGTGTCTCCAGTACCCAGGATAGAGCCTGGCACTCAGCAGGTCCTCAATAAATGTGGATCCAGTGCATGGACGATCAGCTTTCCAGTCTTATCAGCCCATAGGGAGTCTCAGACCAGTCTACTGGCTGCCCCTGGTTCTTTCCCCACCTGCTCTCCCACCCCACACGCCTCCCTGTTCCGCCACTGGGAAACCCACCCACTCTCCAGAGTCCAGCTGAGATTCCATTTTCCATGTTTTATGAGTAGAGAGGGGGAGAAAACACAGTCCCTACCGCCAAAGGCTCACTCTCACAAAGCAGCTGGCAAGAGCCACAGGGGCATGCAGGATCCGGCCTGCCCACACAGTGCCAGTTAGAGATCCTGGGTGGGATGGAGTCCCATGGGCACACAGCTTGGCAGTAAGAAAGTGTCCCCTCCCTGGACCGGGCACTTGGCTGAGCAAGTGAAGTTCCAAGTACATTTCAGCCCCTATCCACACTCCCTTATGCTGCGCCGGCCTGTCAACCCTGACCTCACCCTGGGGCTCCTGGGAAGTGGCCATTCTCCTGTCTTTTGCCTCCTGTCCCCTCTGCCCTCCTGAGCCATGCAGGGTGGTGTAGTTATGAGCAGCCCCAGCCCCAGCAAACTCCCAACCCCTTGGGCATAATGTTTGACATGAATAAAATTACAAAGGGTTATAAAGGAAGCTAATTATATTATCAAAACATTTACATTTCCTGATATAGTAATATATATGCTTTCTTATTAACACATTAAAAATGAGGAATGTCTAACAACTACGATCATTTCAAAGAACTGATGAGTGTAAATGATATTTTGAGATATCCTCAACAACTATAATGCAGCCTGAAAACATCTGTGATTTCTGGTTACAAAGTCACAGGTACTATTAATACTATTATGGCTTGCTGCCCAAGCACACAAGAGAATGTTAAATTTCAGTTACAGGTGAGTGAAAATAAAGACGGGTTTTTTTCTGCCTAGGTTCTCAAATCCCCTGAAATCCATAGACTCCAGTCAAGAACGTTGATTACAGAATGGAAGGGGAAGAAAAGGTGGAAACCATAACTGATGGAGCTTTGAATTTCTGTGTGAGAGATACGGTAACCAGTCTTTCTGGTGGGATACCTGAGGCTCAGAGAGGTTGAGTGATTTGCCCAAAGTCAACCAGGCCCAGCCTGGAGGCCCCTGTTGCCCTTTCCACACAGCGCTGCCATTGTAAAGCAGATGAGCCGCAGGCAATGGTCTGAACACCTTGTTGTGACTCTTTGGCCCCAGTATTCCCTCTCCCACCCAGGCCCTGTGACCTGCGGGGTTTAACCAGTCTAATAGAAGGGTGATGGCCCTTGAAATCACACACACTCAGTTATTTTTATCTCCAGTTTATTTTTTTAGACTAAGAGCAGAGTATGAAAGTCACAGCCAAAGCACTTGAAAAAGGCCCAGGAGGATGAGTGGGACCACACAGGGTGAGCAGGGCAAGGTCCTGGGAGATGGTTCCCGGCTCAGGGCTGGAAGGGAGGGGGCGTTGTTGTTTCACGGTCTCCAAAAGTGTCTGTGCGTTGCATAGGTCCTGTCTTCACAGAAGACAAAAGAGGGGCCAGGGGGTCCCCCGGTGTGGGGGGCCTAGCCTGGTGGGAAAGGGGTCTGAAGCTGGGAGGGGAAGTCAAGAAAGGTCAGGGGGTTGAGGAGGGAAGGGACTCTGTCTGTCTGTACATTATATATAGAGATATAGAGTCTGTACATGCCTGCCTGGCACCCCAATGCCCACCCCTTGTCATCCTTGTCCACTGCCCGCCCCCCCCAGGGGTGTCTACTTGTAAACTTGGTTTCAATCCAAACCACAATCCTGGAAGCGGGAGTGGGGGAGGAGGACGTGCTTATTGCTGTAAACAGGGGAAGCAGGCAGCAGGCAGTGCCGCCCCTTGCCCATCTAGTCCCCTCCCCATGTTCTGCCCCTGGAGGAGAGCGATGGGGGTCCTCCCACGCTTCGATGTGCTCTCTCTGGGGGCATATGTCTCTCTGGGGGACAAAGGGAGAGGGCACCAGGAGTGAGGGAAAGGTACCAGGGGCCAGGGAGTCCTGAGGACTGCCTGTTTTGGCCCCTAAGTTTGGTACCAAACATTACCAGAGCCACAAGGCCACCTGGGACCCATGGCTGTCCCTGCACCTGGTCCACTACAGTGCCCTACCTGGGGGGAAGGGGTAGAGGGGGCAGGCACAGATGTATGGTGCAGGCCCCACTTCCAGCCGTGGGAGGGAGGGTCCAGGCCCCACTACTAGGCTTTCCTTGGAGAGGCCAAAGGCTCCCTGCTCCTTCCAAGCCCCGCCCCATCTTTCCCCACCAGGGGAGGGGGCAGAGCTAGGAGGCCAAGAACGTCATGAGGAAGAAGGCGATGCCCACAGCCAGGGGCAGGTGTTCCCGTTTGGGGCTGGTCCCGCTGATGCTCTTCTCAAGCTTGGGCACCTGAGGGTTCTCTCCCTCAAAGTCTTCTGTGGACAGAGGAATAGAGAGACTGGTGAGGGCTAGGTTGCGCGCCGGGGCAGGGGCACGCGGCAGCGGCAGCAGCAGTGGAGCCAGGGACGTGACCACCCACGGGGTAGGAAGGATCAGTGCCCCTGGGGAAGGCATGCGAGGTGAGCAGGCACCGGGGCGGGGGGCTGCGGTTCCAGCAGTGGCCACCAGAGGGCGCTGCGCAGACTCACCCAGCACGTTGATCTTCACATTGGGGCCCATGGTGAACTGGGGGAGAGTGGGGACCGGCTTCTCCCCGGAGTGCGATGCTGCGGGGTGGGGTGCGAGTGGGGAGAGAGGAGGGGAGAGTCAGGGCCAGGATTCCCTCCCCTTGCTACGGCTGGGGAGCAAGCCCCCCTCACCTGTGCCCGCCGCCCCCACCCCCAGGAAGCCAGGGGAGCCCCAAAGCAGGGAGCTGAGGGTGGGGGCGCGGCTCGGAGCCGATTCTACTCACTGGAGGCGCAGCAGACGAACACCTTCATCCTCAGACACTTCCAGTGCAGGTTGTGGGTGGGCGTGGCTGGGGAGGAGACGGAGCCTGAGCCACTTTCGCTCAATTTGTGCCCTGTGCCCTCCCTCAGCGGCTCTATTTCTCACCCCCTCCAAACTGCCCCCCTCGGGCGGTCTCCTTCAGGAGCTCCCCTACCCTTTGGACACGGGTCACTGTAGCTCCCCCGTCAGCCCTAGAAGCCCCTTTGGTCCCACCCCTCAAGAAACTGGGATCCCTGATGTTCGAACCCCAGAATGTCCCTCACAGAAACGGCGATTCTCCGTAGCCCATACTTGGGACTGTCACGAAACTCCTTTCTTGGCCCCACGACCTCGTCTGAGCTGAACCCCAGAGGCGCCCCGTGCCCACGCCTCGTCCCGCGACTCTCAGCCCCTAGACCTGAAGCCCTCCGCGCCGGCCCCGCCCCGGAGCCTCGGGGCTCCACCCCCCGGCTGTCACTCAGACTCGCGTTCAGGCCCGCCCGCCCGGCCGCCGTCACTTACAGATGTAGTAGTACTCGTGGCCGGCGTGGAACTCGTAGCCCAGCGAGAAGGCGCTGTAGCGCTGGAACTTCTCCGAGAACTTGATGGGGCTGTGCGGGGCGTGCGGCCGGTTGCACTCCCAGCGCTTGAAGCCCTGGCTGGCGTTGCAGGTGCGGTAGCCGCTGCGGCTCACCATGTACAGCACGTACTGCTCCGCCCCGCCTCCGGGCCCCGGCCCCGCCCCGGGGCCCACCCCCGAGCTGTTGTAGTGCGGGCAGTAAATATCCAGATAGTCGTTCACGTTCACCTGCACGGTGTAGCCCTCTCGCCGCAGGCTGTGGGGAAGAGGAAGCGGCTCAGAGAGAAGAAACCCCAAAGGCAAGCCGCTTTCCGTCTGACCTCTCCGCAGCCCCTCCCCAGGGTCCGCGGAGCCTCCCGACTTTTCCTCCGAGCTTCCTCGCGGCTCAGCCCTGTCTCTGTCCCCGGGGCCCTAGTGCCGCCGTTTCCCAGCTCTCCTTCCGTGCTCTCCTTCTTGGTCTGTCCTTCTCCTGGTGGCCACCAGAGGGTAGCAAAGGCGCAGGAAAGCCCGGCCTGCCTCCAAAGAAAAGGAGGCGAGGGAGAGGGGCGGAGGGAAGCAGGGAACGTAACGCTTTGGTTACCACAGAAACGGCGCAGGCCCCAGCGACTCCCAGACCCAGGCCCGGATTTCCTCCGTCCATCCCCCATAATTCAGCAGCCGGGAGGAGGGATGGGAGGGATGGAAGCCAAGGGTGAACGTGGGAGGGATCCCTTCCGAGGGACACACACACCCTCCATCGCTTCTCCCAGCATGCTTCCCTGCGGCTGCCAGTCCACCCCCGGGGCCAGTCCGACAGGGCCTGCCCTCACAGACGCATGTATGGAGGCTTCATGCATATACATGCATAAGTTCTATGGCACACACACAAACATGTCCACCGCCCACTCATAGGCGGCAGACACATAGAAAAGCTGGGCTGTATGTGTGTTGGCCCGTATGCCAGTACTGGCTGACCCCACCAATCTGGGACTCTCTCTCTGCCCTCCCCACACTACGGTATCACTGGCTTCTGTACCTTGAGTCCCCTGACGGAGACCCCACCCTGAGGCCAAGGACAAGTAGGCTCCCAGGAACTTTAAACAACAGATGAGGATGCTAAGGGACTCAGCACCAAGACTCCACGTGGCATCATGCCAACCAGCCCAAACCTCTGTCTCATTGGGCACCTCCTTCCTCAACCTGGCACCACGGCCCCCGTTAATGATGCTGGGCAGAGCAGTGGGCACAGGGCCTAGACAAGATGGCTGCACCTCTTATTTCCCTGATCCCTCTTTGGGACAGAGAAGCAGATGCTGGGTCCCTTGTAATCCCCACCTGCCTTGCTAGTCACCATCAAAGTGTTGGTCTTAACACCTTCGATGGTGGTACTGAGCTGTGTGAGGATGGAGAAATCTCTGAATGGAGAAAGAAACTCGGAGACGGGGCAGGGGTTTTCCCTAATTTCTTTAGAGTAAGAATGCACATATCTTGGCAGTGCAAGGAGAGTGTGGTGGACACAGAAAGGCAAGGGGTACTTGGCAGAATGTCAAAGTACGGGGTCCCTAGTCCCCGGGAGCTCCCTGAGGGGAGGGACTGGCTCCCCATGTCACCAGGCACCACCCAGTTCCCCAAACAATAATTAGATCCATTAAAAAAATTAGCGTGAAGGCTTCTGCACAGGGTGGGGCCTTGAGGGTCCTTCCCCCCACGTCCCACTTCTTGGCTTTGCCTGTGCTGTCCCCTCCACCAGCAACCCATTCCAAGCCTGGCAGTGAGGCACAGAGAACTGATGTCTGGGTACCCCAGTAAGAATTGGCACAGCCTCCTCGGGTCATCAGGAATGCCACCAGCCCCACTCGGTTCCCATGGGAGTAATGGGTCATTCAGGCCCCTCCCTTGCCCTGGCACTCAGGTGGGCAGGAGTCTTGGCCTGGGGCACTAGGAGCAGGAAAACGGGTTAGACCAGGCCTAGCTCCAAGCTGCCACCCTAGACTTGCCTGTCCATCCCCAACCCCATAGTCTGTTCCTCCCCTCGGGCTTTGGGGAAGGGGCCGGCCGCCAGTGGTGAGGGTGCCAGGTCTGGAGCAGCTGCACAGCCACACTGGGACCTCTGTCTTTGAGCCTCACCCATGTTTCCAGTCCCACTCTGAAGCAGCTCCTCCCTGCTGTGCCGCCCAATTCCCCCTACAACACACCCCATTCCAGCAGAGAGGAAGCCAACACCCAAGGTATTCCTACAGGTTATTCAATTTCCTCCACAGGGCAGGACTAGCCTTTTAAAAAAGGTTGTTGGGCGACCACAGGTGACGGGAAGCCATCGGTTACGTACTCCTGCGCTAGGCGGGAGGAATAGCCCCTGAAACACCCCCCAAGGCTGGGCATGTGAGAGAAAGACCTGCCGGTGGGGTGGCTGGGCCCAGTTGGTACACAGAGGGCACGGGGACAAACGGGGTGGGAGCCAGGAATTCCCAGCCACAACTCTTTGGAGATCCAACGTGTCTGCTTGGCTTGGGCGCTTTAATTGAATCTGTCATCCTCCCTCCCTCCCTCTCCCTAGCAGTGCGGAGGCCGAGGTGCCGCTAGGCCCCTGAGAAGCTCCGCAGCTAACCCCGCCTCCAGGGCCGCACCGCCTGCGGAAGGGTGGGGATGGGCTGGGACCTGGGGACCGGGTTGTGCCCTGCACCTTCGTACTGTTCTAGCTTCTTGCTCCACTTCATCTCCTGTAGCCTCTCGCCTCTCTTGCAGAAAGGCGAATGTCGACACACCCCATTTGGAGGGGGTGCCCCCCCACCCCGTTATTTCGGGCTCTCCGTACTCTCACCGCCTCTGAGGTGCATCCAGACGCCTGCCTCTCCCTCTCTCTCTCTCTCTCTCTCTCTCTCCCTTTTCAGTGACCCGCCTGCCCGCGCCAGGCCCCCTTTAGCCCGGAGTGTCCGCGGAGGGGGGCGAGGGGGCGGAGCGGGGAAGCAGCAAACTTCTCCCCCTGCCCGGGGCAATTAGGGCAGGTAAACAGGGTGTCTAACAAGACCAGGGAGTAGGGAAAGGATCCCAGGGGGCCCTGAACTCGTTAAATCCTCGCCACCCCTCACCCCCAGCCCCGGCCTTAGACGCAGGGCTGCAGACTTAAAGGGGTAGAGGAAGAACACAAACCCGGGTTCCTCTTCCCTCTAGCGCGCGCCCCCGAGGCTGCGCGCCGCCCGCTCCAGCAGGCGAGGCCGGACCACGTGTGCGCGGCGTGGGGTCCGCGCGTCCGGGCTTTGAGGGTGGTGGCGGTGGTGGCGGGAACGCTCGCGGGGCGGCGGTTGCACGTTGATACTCCTGCGCCCCTCAAGCGCCCTGGGCCGCGGCGCCCCACCCGTCCCAGTCTGGCCAGTCCAGGTCTGGGCGCAGGGCTTCCCTGGGCCGCGTCGGGTGGGGGAGAATCAGCACTCCCGACACCTCCGCCCCTCCTCCCTGCGACAGCGGCAGCGGCGGCGGCGAAGGTTTATTGATCTGCAGCGGCGGAGAGGAGCGCGAGACCCGCCGAAAGCGAGACACAGAGACGAGTGAGGGGGAGATACGCACACACCGAGAGGGGAGGTTGGCAGAGGCCGGATTCACCGAAAGGGGAAAGGAAGGGAGACACGGCGCGAGAGAGAAGCCAGAAACCGAGAGACGCAGGAAAGAGAACGAGAACCCAGAGAGTCTTGGAGAACAGGAGGGACAGACAGGCCAGAGAGGCCCACAGACGGCGGAGACGAGACAGAGACGCGAAGGAGAGAAGCAGGGACAGGCAAGGGCTGAGACTCAAGAGACTGGGAGAAAACACAGGAAGACCATCAGGGACATAGTAGAGCCTCAACAAATATTTGTTGAATGAATGTATGAATGAAAGAGAGATCAGCAACAGAAACATTTCAGAGATAGGTCGAGAGACAGCTATAGAACGATGTTCCCTAGGCTTCTTGAGACAGGGGCGAATACCAACATCCTTGCTCAGTTCTGCAAAGAAATGAAACACAGGCCAGGGGGCATACATTTGGCCATCGGCCGTCCCTCTCCGCCTCCACCAAGTTCAACTCCCGGCTTAGGGGACTCCTCAACCTCACACTGTCATGCATCCCTCCAATACAGTCCCCCACGGCCAGTTTCTGGGCCAGGTTGGGAACAGGTTTCGCCTATTCCAGGGGACTAAACGGAAGGACTGAGTGGGGAGCAGAGGGCTAGGTCGCGGCCGGTGTGCAGGGCACTGCCCCCAGGTCTGTCAAAGGAGGCCGACGCACGTGTCCCACCAGAACCCTCCCACGTGACCCCCAGGAGGCGGGGTCGCAAGACCCTCCCCACGTGACCTCAAGGGGCAGAGACCCTCCACACGTGACGGGAGGTGGGAGCCAGGAGCCCAGCTCACGTGACTAGGGGGAGGGGGCGCGGGAGCCTGTGGCTTGGTCGGCCCCGCCCCCAGCTCCCCGGCCCTCTCCACTCTCGGCTCCGGAGCACGTCGCTCTCACGATTTATGGGGCCGCGGCTGCCGCAGTGAGGGAGCCGGGGAGCCCGGGCGCAGCGGCAACAAAGGCCCGGGAAGCGAGGCGGGGGCGGCGGCAGTCTCCTGGCCCGGTGTGCGCCCCCTCCTACCTCTGTCGGTACAGGCCCGCACAGAGTGGAGAGGACAGAAAGGAGGCTCCCGGAACCCGAGCTCCCCCACCCGCTCCCTGAGCTTTCACCTGCGCCCAGGTGTATGCGGGGGAGGCGACCCTGATCAACACCTCCCCCCACCAAACCTATTCCCTCATCCCCCCGCCCCCTGGCTCTGGCTTCCCCTAAGAACGCCGAGGTGCCCCAAGGGTGGCGGGGAACCCGGGGCCCCTCACCTGTGAGCTGTCCGCTCCCCGCCAGACTCTAGCGGGGTGGGGGGCAGACGTGTGAGTCTGGGGGAGGGGGCTGAGCTAGATAGAGCTGGAGTGTCAGCCCCCAGCGCCCCCCGGAGTTCTCGAAGTCCCGCTCCGGGGGGGAGGGGCCACGTCCCCACCCCCGAGGTTTCCATGGGAAGCGAGAGGGGGGCGTCGTTGGCTCATCCCCACCCCCAGTCTGACACTCCGGGCGCGAGGAGGGAGAGAGGGGGAGGCGCGGAGCCCCAAACAACAAAGAGCGGAGCGGCGAGCGGCAGCCCCTCCCCCGGCAGGTTGGGGGTCGCGGCCGCCCGGCCCTCCCGGTCCCCTCCCCTGGGGTCTGGCCATTTGCTCCCTGGTCAGCCCCTGGGGTGGGGAGCCAGAGGCAGTGCTGCCGCCACCGCCCGGGCAGGTGTGACAGTGACCCCAGCGTCCCCAGGGATCACCCCCTACCAACACACAGACACACACTAAGGTGTTCGGGGTGATACACACGGAGGCTTGGCGGGGAGGAGAAGACAAGGGCAGCAAGGACTGAGCAGAATGAGGACCCGGCCCCGCAGCCAGCACCCGGCCGCCGTGCCACACACCCCGGGAAACCACACGGCCGCCCTGACACCCGCCCAGACCGCGGCGGCGCCAAAAGCCACCCCAGCCCAGACGCAGCCGGCCGCGCGGACAGCGACCGCAGCCCCTTCCCCGACCCGCCGCCCGCTCCCACCCCCAGACGATCGCCGACGCAGACACACAAATCACACACTCAGACACACGCACACTGACAGCCGCGCACGCCCGCTCACACTTGGAGCCATTCGCCGTCCCCAGCCCGGGCGTGTGTGTGCGTGTGTGACACACCGACATCTCCCTGCCTCCTTCCCTCTCGCCAGTACCCCATGTTCCCATCCTAACCAAGCAGCATTCCCAGGGCCCCCCAACTCGGCGACCCAGCCCTAGCTCACCCCAGCCGGGCTTATCCATAAAACCAAGACAACCCAATCGTCTTCCTTCTAGGGAGGTGCTCGGTCGGACTCCCTGCCTCAGCTCTGGACCCCACTTTTAAAAGAGGGAGTCCTAGACAGAACCCCTGGAAGCCCTCATGGCCAAAAACAGGTCATCCTGGGCCCCAAAATGCGGCGGCCTATCGCCAGCACACCGCTACCCCCAAACCCCAGCCCAGCTGGGGGAACTATGGGACCGGGGCATGCTATACCAGTGGCGGGTGCGGAGAAAAGCCAAGATGGGGAGGGGGCCGCTCCAGCAGCCTCCTCCGCACGGCCCGAGCGCTCCTTACTATAGCCCAAGAGCCTCTTCAGACACCCCCGAGTTTCCTAGACGCCCACAGAGTGCGTCCCCCTCTCCATCCCCTCCCAGCCCCCAGTTCTCGTCTCCCAGGACGCCCACCCTGGGTTCCCCTAGGACCTCTCGGGCCCACCGGCTCCCCCTCCCACTGACACGGGGAGTCCCAGGCCCCCGACTCACTGCTGGTTGGAGCTGTTCCAGTACACCGCATGCCGGTTTCCCAGCGCTCCGCCGGGCCCTTGGGCCAGCAGCGGCAGCAGCGGCACGGGCACGAGCAGCAGCAGCAGCAGCAGCGGAGCCGCCGCCATCCCCGGAGCCGCCGCCGCCGCCGCCCCCCGACTGAGCCCCGCGCTCCCGGCTTCTCCGCTTCCCAGCTCCCTGCTGCCGCCGCCGCCGCCGGCCCCCAGCCTTAGGCCACGCCCCCAGCCCTTCCCTCCGCCCTCCTGGGCGCGCCCCCGAAAGCCCCGCCCCTGGCGCGTCCCCGGCAGGCCCTGTCCCGCTCCGGCCGGGAGCGCGCGATGCGTGGGAGGTGGGGACCGTGCTGCCCCCTTGGGAAAGACCGGCGCGTGCCTCGCCTCTCCCTTTTGGGTTCAGTTTGCTACAACTGGTCCTGGGCCTTTTGCTCCCTAGGCTGGATTTTCCAGAAAGATTTGGGAACCCAAGATAAGGATCTCGATCTCAGGGAAGCCCTTTCATCTCTCGGAAGCTGGGGGTGGCGGCGGGGGCGGGGGGGTGGTGGTTGGTGGTGGTGGTGAAGGAGCAGACTTGACAAGAAGCTGGGGGTCCAGGACCTCTTAGTAAATAGGGCTGGACCCCCTTCCCTTCTGAACACTGTGGCCCTCTGCTGCGTCCATGCCCCCTTTTCTCGTGCGCATCAGGACTCAGGTGGGCACAGAAGGGTGGTGGAGAGTCCTCAGCTGGCACCAAGGCCCTGACAGCTGGTGACCTGAAGCCTCCAGCTGAGCATGAGGCTTGCTTTTCTTGGAGGAGAAGTAAAAGAGCTCAGCCCCCAGAATGTCAATACTGGGTGATGTAAGGGCCTTCAGCGGTCCAGGGCCCAAGGTGCAGGAGGGGGCCAAGGAGAGATTCAGCTGGGGCAAAGCAGGCTTCCCTGGACACCTACAAAGGATTCCTCACTGGCACTTAGGCAGGGCCCCTCCTGGGGCAGCCAGGGGTGTCCCTAGGCATTCTCACTCCTACTCTCAGAGACATGGATACTGAGGCAGAGGGCAGAGCACCTTGTGTTCCAGCTCTCACCACAGTCATTGTCCTCACAGTGACACACAAGCACACACATCACACACACACACATTCAGGAAAAGAGGTGCAGTCACCAAAGGCAGAGAACATAGAGACAGAAGTACCTGACACAGACATACGGACACACAGCTACGCTTTGCAGACACACACAGGAAAGGACACTATCAGACTGCTAGAGATCAGGAGAAACGCAGGCACAGAGACACAGGAGCACACACCTATACACATCCACACATGACACACGTAAACCCACATGCATCCTGATACACAGTTTCATGCTCTCCTCTTCTCTCTTCCTAGGAAGTAGAAGTTCAGGAAAAGGGTTCAGAAACCAGACCTAAGGCTATCCAGCCCTTATCTCGTCTATTTTGGAGAGTCCCAGACCAGGCAGAACCAGGCCTAACTGAGTTCTCAGAACCCAAGCCAACCACCTGTGTCCAGGGAGACAGGCATGCCGCTACTTTGCTTATGTCCTGTGGGAGAGGGAACATGCAGGCACCCCTCATCTGCTTATCTGTGGCAGGACAGGGTCTTGACCACAAGTCATCTTCAGATGCTAGGCTGGGGGCAGGGGCGGTGCCATCCAGAATAGGCTCTGCGTCTGACTGCTGCCAGGTGAGAGTAGGCTCTGTCCTCTCTGGGCTCCTCTCCACCCCAGGAGATCTCTTCTTCCTTCTCAGGAGCCAGAAAATAAATTAGGCCCCTTGGGATGGGAGTAGGGGACTTTCCAAACAGCTCTCCCTCCCCCTAGGCTCCTTGTCTCCAGAGAGATTTGCTTCACCCAAGTGATGCTAACCTGCTTACTCCAGGTGCCACAAATTCCAGCCCCTCCACTCAAATCACATTCCCTGCTCCACAAGGTCAGCTTCTCTCTGTAGGGTGCACAGTTGGCAGAGACGCTGCCCATATTCATAGTGAATGAGAGCTTGCTGGTTTGGTCTAGGACTTTAAATTCCATTTTAGAAAACACATATCCCTGTTTATAGAATCAAGGTTTTGCTTAAGGATTTGGGCCTTTTTCTATAAGGCTTGGGTACTTAGAATTTGGCACCCCCACACCACCCTCCAATAATAACTGAGCCCTTCTCTTAGAATCTGGAGCCCTCTCTACAAGATTTAAGCAGCTCTCTCTATGGGGTCGAAGCCTCTGGTTTTGAAGTTGAGATACTCTCTATAGGGCCTAGGCCTGTATCCATGGGATCGAGTGCTTTGTCCACCTGGGGCTCTATCCATAGGGCTGCTAGCTGATTTGGGCCTTTGTGCGAATTAGAAAAAATACCCTTCTTTGCAGGCTCAGTCCCTAGGGTGCCTCTCTTGGCAAGTGGTGGCTTTGTGCAAAACAAAGGTGCTGCTTCCTTCAGTGAGAGGTGGCTCTATGTGGCTCCCTGTCTTAGTGAGGGAGCTTGGGCTGATGTCCCCTTCCCCTTTGTGCCATGCATAAACTGTACAGCTATATATGGCAATTCTGTCTACAGGACGTGTGCTTCTAGTTTTAATGCCGACGCCTGTCTATAGGCCTCTATTCATGAGGTCTGGGCTTCTCTGGAGACTAAGTCCCTGTGTATAAGACCTGAGCCACTGTCCACATGCCTGCGGCCTAATCTAAAGGCTTAGGCCTCTCTCTGTGGCATGCGAGTCATGGAAGGACCCAGGCTTCTATTGATGGGGTCTAGACGTTTATGTATAACTGTAACTCAAGTTGTTCCTGTGATCCACCACAGTAGGAATATATTTTGCATTGCAATTCAGTAACACACACACACTCATACACGCATAGACACACACACACTCACACAACTGAATAAGTTTCATGAAACAATATTTACCCTTATTGCAGACGATGCACTCTGATGTTTTCCTCTGTTCTAGTCTTAAAAGTAAAAACAATAAAATAAAAAGCCGGTTGAGGCCCATAAAATTGACTTCTTGACTTCATCCCCAATGGATCACAATCTATAGTGTGAAAAACTAGTGTCTAAGGCCTGGGCCCTGAACTACTTCTCTGTAGGATGAGGGCCTGTGGAGGCTGGAGCTCCCTTCGTGGGGCTGGTCTTGTTTTCAGGGCTTCAGGCCTCCTCCTCCTCACCCGCAGGCTCTGACCCTTGGGCCTGCTAGTACACTGCTGGCTGCCACAATCTCTCCAGGGGCACTGAGCTCAGCTCCTGGGAGGACTCTGACATGGTGCCTCCCTCTCCTCCATCCCTCAGAGGCCAAGGAAGCAGGGAGATGAGCAGGTGTAGGGCAGAGGGAGTTCTCAGGCTGTGTGGCCCAAGGCAGCTCCTGGGACAGTGGGTGGCAACCACAGGGCTGAGCTGTGTTCAATAAATCATGGAGGCTAGGGCTTGGGGAAGGGGAGGTCAGGAGGGAAGCAGGGTCCATGGATAAATAATTCATTAAACAAATAAACAAGGAGCCTGTGATAGGCAAGATCGGGCACACGTGTGAGCGAGAGAGGCAGCTGCCAGCTCCAGGCATGAAATATTCACAGGTTCTGCACCTTGCACAGGGCCCGTGTGTGCCCCCAGCCCAGGCAGGCTGTTGGTGATGTCCTAACAGGGAAACCTGGGTGCCACAAGGAGGGTGATGCACATGTCTTCTGGCTTCCAAGCATGTGTGTCGGCATGGCTCCGCGGGTGCTCTGACATCCTCGAGTTCACATGGAACCACATCCATGAATGACAGCAGGAACATGGTGCACTGCTGTGTGGTCCAGTTCACAGGAAATTAGTATGCAGGGCTTGGTGGGTGGCGTCGGGGTGTAATCACCTCTGATTCTAGTCCTGTCCTGATCCCTCTGATGAATCCAGCAAGCCAAGAAGCCTGGAGCAGGGAGGCAGCTCTGTTACGCTAGAGGTGTGTGTGAGTCCTCTGAATGTATTTCCAGAAAAGATGAGAGGAAGGCAGTACTGGCCCAGCAGTGAGCCGCCTGGGCTTGGATTGGAATTCCAGTTCTACCACTCAGTAGCTATGCTAGTCACTTAACTTCTCTGAGACTGCTTCCTCATCTGTAAAATGGGGATAATCATGCCCCACCTCAGGGAGCTGGTCCTTATGAGGATTAAGATACGTAATGTCTGTGAAGCACTTAGCACGTGTTTAGGATCCAAGAGGCACTGGATTCGTGGAGGGCTTCTTATAATAAAGAGGTTATTGCCGGGCGCGGTGGCTCACGCCTGTAATCCCAGTACTTTGGGAGGCCGAGGCGGGTGGATCCCAAGGTCAAGAGATCGAGACCATCCTGGCCAACATGGTGAAACTCCATCTCTACCAAAAATACAAAAATTAGCCGGGCTTGGTGGCGGGCGCCTGTCATCCCAGCTACTTGGGAGGCTGAGGTGGAAGAATCGCTTGAACCCAGGAGGCGGAGGTTGCAGTGAGCCGAAATTACGCCACTGCACT
>CAUYLG010025961.1:0-13884 GCA_963573385.1 Cacajao melanocephalus | reverse complement strand
AGGGGAGGGACAGTGGGAGGTGGGGAGTTGGGGAGAGATAGCATGGGAAGAAATGCCAGATATAGTTGAAGGGGAGGAAAGCAGCAAATCACACTGCCACGTGTGTACCTATGCAACAATCTTGCATGTTCTTCACATGTACCCCAAAACCTAAAATACAATGAAAATTAAAAAAAAAAAAAAAGAAAATACAGTCTACTGTTTGTCTGTGTCTCCACCCAAATCACATCTTGAACTATAGTTCCCATAATCCCCATGTGTTATGGGAGTGTCCTGGTGGAAGGTAATTGAATCATGGGGGCAGTTACCGCCATGCAGTTCTTGTGATCGTAAGTTCTCATGAGATCTGATTGTTTTACATGAGGCTTTTTGCCCCCTTCGTTCTGCAATTCTTGCTGCTGCCATGTGAAAAAGCATGTGTTTTCTTCCCCTTCCACCATAATTGTAAGTTTCCTGAGGTCTCTCCAGCCTTGTAGAACTGTGAGTTAATTAAACCTTTCTTTATAAATTACCCAGTCTTTGTTATGTCTTTATTAGCAGTGTGAGAAAAGACTAAACAGTAAATTGGTACCTGGTAATGAGGTGCTGCTGTAAAATACCCAAAAATGTGGAAGCAATGTTGGAACTGGGTAACTGGCAGCAGTTGAAACAGTTTAAAGGGCTCAGAAGAAGATAGGAAAATGTGGGAAAGTTTGGAACTTCTTAGAGACTTGGAGGGCTTAGAAGACAGGAAGATGTGGGAAAGTTTGGAATTTTCTAGAGACTTGTTGAATGGCTTTGACCAAAATACTGACAGTGATATGGGCAATAAAGTCCAGGCTGAGGTGGACTCAGATGGAGAGAAGGGACTTTTTGGGAACTGAAGTAAAGGTCACTGTTGCTACGCAAAGAGACTGGCAGTATTTTGCCCCTGCCCTAGAGATCTGCGGAACTTTGAACTTGAGAAAGATGATTTAGGGTATCTGGCAGAAGAAATTTTGAAACAATAAACCATTCAAAAGGAAGCAGAACATAAAAGTTTGAAAAATTTGCTGCAGTAGTAAAGAAAAATCCATTTTCTGGGGAGAAATTCAAGCTAGCAGCAGGAATTTGCATAAGTAATGAGCAGCCAAATGCTAACCACCAAGACAATGGGCAAAATGTCTCCAGGGCATGTCAGAGAACATGGCAGCCCCTCCCATCACAGGACCAGAGGGCTAGAAGGGAAAATATGATTTCCTGGGCCTGGTTCAGGGCCCCTCTGCTGTATGCAGCCCCAGGACTTGGTGCCCTGCATTCTAGACACTCCAGCCATGGCTAAAAGGGACCAAGCTACAGCTCAGGCAGTAGGTTTAGAGGATGCAAGCCCCAAGCCTTGGCAGCTTCCATGTGGTGTTGACCCTGTGAGTGCACGGAAACCAAGAACTGAGGCTTAAGAACCTCTGCCTAGATTTCAGAGGATGTATGGAATTGCCTGGATGTCCAGTTAGAAGTCCACTGCAGGGGTGGAGCCCTCATGGACAACCTCTGCTAAGGCAGTGCCAAAGAGAAATGTGGGGTTGGAACCCCACATAGAGTCCCCACTGGGGCACTGCCTAGTGGAGATATGGGAAGAGGGCCACCATCCTGCAGACCCAGAATGGCAGATCCACTAACAGCTTGCACCATGTGCCTGGAAAAGCCACAGACAATACAAGCCCATGAAAGCAGCTTGGAAGGGGACTGTATCCTGAAAAGCCATAGGAGTGGAGCTGCCCAAGACTGTGGGAATACACCTCTTGCATCAGCATGACTTGGATGGGAGACATGGAGTCAAAGGAGATCATTTTGGAACTTTAAGGTTTAACGACTGCCCTTTTAGATTTTGGACTTGCATGGGGACAGAAGCCCCTTGTTTTGGCCAATTTCCATCATTTGGAATGGCTGTATTTACCCAATGCCTGTACCCCCATTGTATCTAGGAAGTAACTGGCTTGCTTTTGATTTTACAGGCTCATAAGTGAAAGGGACTTGCCTTGTCTCAGATGAGACTTTGGACTTGGACTGTTGAGTTAATGCTGGAATAAGTTAAGAGTTTGAGAGACTGTTGGGAAGGCATGATTGTGTTTTGAAATGTGAGGATGTGAGATTTGGGAGGGGCTGGGGTGAAATGATAGGGTTTGGCTGTGTCCCCACTCAAATCTCATCTTGAACTGTAGTTCCCATAATCTCCATGTATAATGGGAGGGACCCTGTGAAAGACAACTGAATCATGGGAGCAGTTACCTCCATGCTGTTCTTATGATGGTGAGTGAGTTCTCACCAAATCACATGGTTTCATAAGGGCTTTCCCCCTACTTCACTCTGCACTTCTCCTTGCTGTCGCCTTGTGAATAAGAACATGTTTGCTTTCTCTTCCACAATGATTGTAAGTTTCCTAGGGCTTCCCCAGCCTTGCAGAACTGTGAGTTAATTAAACCTCTTTCGTTTATAAATTACCCAGTCTCAGGTATGTCTTTATTAGCAGCATGAGAATGGACTAATACAATCTACCTTGCAACAGAGCAATTCTACTTCCAGACGTCCAGACTGAAGCTATTCTCACAGCTGTGACCAAAAAGACACATTCAATGTTTATCGCTGCAATTTATATAATGGAGAAAAGTAGAACAATCTAAATATTTCTCAGTAGAATAAACTGTGGTTTATTCATACAACATTTAAAGTAAAACAGTGCATACAAATCAAAATAGATTAATCTGAAAAATATAATGTTGGGTGAGAAAAAAAGCAAGTTGCAATTGATATGTACAGTAGGATAATAAACATGTAAATTTTTGAAACACAAATAACAGTAGTTTATATTGTTAAGGGATTCATACATAAGAAAAGAAGTACAGACTCAGGGGAGGAAATGATACAAGGTAACTGCAGAGTTCTGGTGACCTCTGAGTAGGAACAGGCAGGTAAAGGATGAGCAGGGTAACTTTTTTGGCAATGTTCTATTTCATTTTTTAAACAACATTCTTAAGTAAACATTTAAAAGTTCTGAAACAGAATGTGCAAGATTCTTGTACCTAGATGTCTTATTTATATGTGTGGTGTTTGTGTATGCACACATATATATTATGTTTGCAATATTTCTTAAAAGTTAAAAATGTACATTTGAACCTCAGGGAGGCATTAAGAAAGGGATAGAGAAAGAAGGGTGAAGAAATAGGCAAGCTCTTAAAGATGATCAATGAAGGGCTCTCTGGTAGCCGGATTTTTGTTGTTGTTGTTGTTTTGGTTTTTGTTTTAAGAGAGGAGAACTCGCTCTGTCACCCAGTCTGGAGTGCAGTGATGTGATCATAACTCACTGCAGCTTTGAACTCCCAGGCTCAAGCAATCTTCCCATCTCAACCTCCCAAATTGTTAGGATTATAGGCATTAGCCACTGCCGCTGGCCTAGTAGCCAGATTCTAAAACATAGGTCACAGAACAAGCAAGGAGAGGGGTGAAGTAGATGTTAGGAAAGCTATGGTTTCCATCAAAGGAGAACTAGGAGCTGGGAAGGTATGGGAGAGTGTTCAATGACTTCAGGAGAAAAGCTGAAGGGGTGCTGCCTGTGGAGATATGAAGCCTGATTATCTATACAACATTCAGTTCTCTGATTTGGGCTGAACATATTTGTTTTTACTATGGCCTTTATTCTCACCAAACATGTTGGCCAGGGTCTAAAAGCAGTCAAGTTCAACACTTCAGAATTGTTAAGTTACAGAACATGCCACTCCTGGCAACATTATTGCTCTGTATAATAGAATAACTGTAATAGAATAAGAACAGCCTCAGGGAGGTTAAGTGACTTGCTTGAGGTCATACAGGAGGGATCCCCAGCATCTCTGCTCTGATTCCAAAGCCTGTGCTGTTTATACTAAATGTATCCTCTCAGAATTCAAATAAGTTTTTTGCACATTTCCTACTTCCAGCAACAGATCCCAAGCAACTTAAACATGGCTGTGGATATCTTTTTGTTTTGTAGTTTCCCTCCTGTGGCCAGAATAAAACATGATTTAGAAATAAAACATAAGGCATTATTAATGCCAAGGTAATGAGTCAACATTTCAGGTCATAGGGAAGTGATGATGGAGTTTCAAAGGCTTGGAGGTCATTGGTTTTAGCTGACTGCAAAACACAACACTCTGGCAGGGACAGATATCCTTTGGTCCCCAGGACCTCCTGTTTCCAAACTGGCAAAAAATCTCACACACTGAACCATCTCCATGAAAACAGTACATTTTAGAGTTGCTGCTGATTTTATAGGCTTGGAGAACAGCTCTTGAAGGCTAAGGAGGGCAAGCAGAAGGCTCTGCCATCACCTCAGGACATCACCTCTGGTTTGATTCAAAGGTAGAAGCTGTTCTGCTTCACCATTAGAGGTACAAACAGTTTAGCCACTCTCTCGTTCGCCTCTCTGTAATTTTCAGTCTTGTCTAACGAGATGAGTTCCAGTTTCCACTTGAGCTTCAGTGATTTTAATTGCACCATTAGGAAGGAAATTGGGGCTTAAATTAGAAAACTAAAAGTAAAAAATAGACATACAACAGCAGCAACAAAAAAATTCTTCTGCATCTTTTCTCTTGTCAATCAGCTCTAAAACTCAACTGAGACAAAAATAATCCTCCTGTTGATGTGATTTTTTTTTTTATTTTGTCTTGGTATTCAGGGTCCAGGCAGAGCAGAAAATCAAGCACAGTGGACTAAAGAGATGAGCATGGAATCTAGCCATGTCTTTGACACAGGCAAGAAGCCACTTGAGCCTGGAACTCAGTATCTCCACTCTACAGACTTGATGATTTATTTCTTTCTTTCCCTCTTTTGTTCTATTTCTCTTTAACTTGATGATTTCCAAGGTCCCTTCAAGTTCTCATTTTTACAATTGTGGGCACCTACTATGTATTAAGGTTATGCCAGCAACCACAGAATTGCTTATGAGCTAACAGTCTGAAACACACAATGAAGCAAGGGCTAAACTGGGTGGTGGAAATCATGAGAGTGAAAAAGAGAGGACAATCTCTAGCAGGTGGAGGAGCAGGATGGGCAGGTGAGTAGTCGATATTCCAGATGACAGAAATGACAGTAATCCTAGCAATAGACTTTCAATTAGTTGCACTGTATCGATTGCAACTCACAAAAAGCCCAACTAAAACCAGCTCGAGAAAAAGAAAATAATCTTTGCTAGAAAAATAACTGCAAAGACAAAGACCTGAAGACCTAGAACAGAGCCATAAAGTGGGGGCTTGGCCACCAGGACTCCTGCCGCTGCTTTCTTTGTTGTGCTGAATCCAGAAAGACATTCTCCATGTAGCAGGCAATATAGCTGCTGACAATCCTGCCTTACAGTTGTAAAACTCATGACCCAAGGAAAAGAGAACTTGCTCTCCAACTTGGAAAAATCTGAAGAAAATTCTGATCGTATCTCAGTCTGGGTTACACACTCACCACTGTGGGCATGGGAGTGTGGGGGTTACTGTGATTCCCATTAGAACAGTTTGAGTAAGGCAGCAGCATATGGAGTAAGGCAGGAGCAGTTCTCCAAGCAAGCGAGGGATGACACATCTGGAAACGGGGAACAGATTCTGGGCAGACAAACAAAAAATATCTAATATTGTGTGTCACATCTGTGAAACCCATTTTACAGACAAGAAAGTTTGAAGCTCAGATAGGCTAGGTAACCAGCCCAAGTAACTCACAAGTTAGAAGTTAGCAAAGCCAGACCTTAACTCTGATCCATCCGCTCAAATGTACTACCTAGATCTGTTGTTATTCTATTTTCTGGTGTTAAAAGTAAGGCATGCACATATTTTTCAGAATATGGACAACATTGTAAAGAATACAAACAATATTTAAATCATCATCATTAAGAAATAGTCACTGCCAAAATTTTGGTAGGTTTCCTCCTAGGCTCTTTTTCTGTATCTTTGACACATATTTAGCATGTACCATTTTATTCCTCATGGTCTTGACACAAATCCACAAGGTATACCCAAGGACCATGATTGCAATAAATGCCACTAGTGCCCTGCCCAGAGGCCTTTTATATACTGGACCCCCTATCCTCTAACTGCTGTGAGTGGTGGCAGCTAATGGCTCACAGCTGCCCCCTCCTGAGATGCTTAGGAGATTTTGTCTCTTTAGGGGACCCCACAGTCAATGATTGACTGCCAGAGAGTTATAAAAGTCCAGCCTCCCTCCCTCAAGTAAGGAAAATTTTAGGGTCCTGTGGAATGAGGTGGGAGCTAGGTTTGAGCTGAAAGCCATCTTTGTCTCTTTACCCTTCCCTGACTTGTTTCTATACCTCCTTAGGGGTTTCCTACAACTTTTCACTTGCGTAATTTCTTGTCTCAGGCTTTGCTTTGTAGGTAACCCAACTTGGCAATGACCCAATAAGTTTCAGTTGTCCTGAAGCATGACTCCTAATCAGCTGCTCACTTAAGGTGGGGTGGGCCATTTAACTAGTGGCCAAGCCCAGCCAACCACCAGCATTTACGTCTCAACATGGTTTTGTATTTTGCTCTTCCTTCTCACCCTTGTAATAACTCTTATGAAGTGTTAAAAAGCTGTGTTTCCTGGTTTAAAAAGCCAATTACTTCATTCATTTCTTTAGTCATGTATTTATAGAATCATTAAGGCTCTGAAGAAAAACATGCATTATTTAGTTAAATTTTACTGCATTTTATGGGAGGAAAGTATATGCTGTAGTAGAAGTCTTAATTTAAGAATTCATGAAGGTTTTAACTTATTGATTATCATATCCCCTCCATTCTAACACATATAATTTTATGTTTTTGAAAATCTTAGAACCAATGAATACGTTGAATGAATGTTTTTACTCCCACCCTGTTCTCTAAAATCCTATTACACATTTGTTTATTCATCCATATGAAGTCTAGAATTACTTTACTGGATTTCAAGACACCCCCTCATGAATAAAATTTAGAATAAAATTAAGTCAAACCTATAAATAAATTTGAAGATAAATGACATTTTATAACATGAGTGTCCTTAACCAGTAATCTAGTGTGTCATCCCCCTCATGTATTCAAGTTTTTATTTATTTCTTCCAATTGATCACTGTCACCTTCTCCATGTATATACTGCACAATTCTCATTTAAAAGTTAGTATTTTGCATTTGCATTGCTAATGGGAATCTGAGGTCTGAGTTGTTTCCATTATATCTTTTAACTAGTATTGTTAGTATATATAAAAGCTATTTTTAATATTCCTTAAATATTGATTACCTAGCATATCTACCATATTATCATTATTATTATTTTAGTTGATTATTTGGGGCAAGTTGTACAGATAAATGTATCACTTGCAAATAAAGATAATGTCTCTTTTTTCCATTATTATAAATTTATTTCTGAACCACATCTTATTACATTGACCAGGACATCTATACATTTTTTAAATAGAGATAAAATAAATGATTAGGAATGACCCTGATATTTCACCACTAAGCATGATATTGAGTGCTTACTACAGATATTTTTCAACATTATATAGAAAAATGTGTCTACCCTACGCAATTGAAGAATTTTCTTCAATGATGGGGTTGAGAATTATCAAATGCAACTTTAGGAGTCTATCAAATCAGATTCAGGATGATGTAATGGAAAGCACTTTCATACTTAGGAGTGAGTGAGACTGTAGTTGAATGTCAGCTGCATTGCTTACTTTGGCCTTTATCAACTTGTCTGACCTCACTCAGCTTTCATTTCTTTAGCTATAAGATGATGATAACTCATAAGGTTCTGTGATCACTAATTAATCTAGTTTTTTTATGAAATGTCTAATACACGTATGATCATATGATAAATGTTCAATTACCACTTTCAAAATAAACTCTCCTCTGCTATGGCATTTGATTCCTCTAATACAGAAATGGATTTCATTTGTCATCATTTTACTTAGAATTGTTGGATCTATCCTTATGTTTGTGTGTCAAATACAAAAAGATTGTATTTTCTCTGTGTTTGGATCACCTAGGCAATAACTATGCCTTACAAGTTGGAAGGGATACATTTAAATTGTATTTTAATGACATATACATGCAGAAAACTGCATGAAGGGATACATTCGTAAATCCATCTGGACCCACAGTACTTGATAACTTATTCCAATTTCTGCTCAGTGTAAATGGCTATCACGTATTCTACAGTAGTGATGGGCCAGCACTATGCTAAGCATTTCATGTGCATCATTTAATACGATGGTCACAAAAACAGCATGCGAGGGAAATTACTCTCCCCCTCTTGTAGATGAGGGAAATGAGGCTGAAAGAGGTGAGCATTCTGCCCAAGGTCACATAATAACTGATAGACTGAGGTAAGGCTGAATCCAAAATAAATCCTCCTGTACACTAAGAGGATTTGGTGGGTTTTTTCCCAATGAAGATATCTCAATAGATTTAATTCTTTTGTTAATTTCTGGTAATTCATATTTGCTCTCCAATCATGTTCTAACAAAATTTCAAATATACAGAATTAAGTTGTTTTTGATATTTTTAAAGAATGCATCATCTACCCAGTATCTGTTTGACTCCTTTTAGTTCCGTCCTAATTTTAAGTATTTATGCTAGCTTTCTCTTTTTCTCATTTATAATTGCCAGAAGTTGATTTATTCTACTGTCATTTTCAAAATCCAGCTCTTGGGTTTACCCATCAATTTTATTTTTTGCTTTCTAATTAATTGCTGATTTTATCTTTACTATTTCCTCTCTTCTAATATATCTGAGTTATCTTTGAACTTCTTTAATACTTCATTCCTTTTATTCTTGCATTTAAATTGGAAATATTAAAACTTATAGAGGAAAGACTTCAAGATGGCTGATGAGAAGAATTTCGTGCTTTCCTCGTTCACTTAGGGGAACCAATATAATGTATGCACAGTGATACTTTGAATGCATTATCCAAGAAAGAACACTGGAATTCAAGAGAGAAGTGACAGAAAACACCAAAAGTGAGGAAGGAGAAGAAAGCAAGGCAGCTTGCTTGGCCAGGATTGGCTGCGAGCCAGGAGTAACTTCCCAATGAGGGGAAGAGTGAGTGAGAGACTTCCAGCAATGTATGGCCCCACCATGGAATCATGCAATCCTGGTACAATAAGAGCCCCTCAACCCTCCCAGTCTCTGAAACTAATATAGGAAGCTGCTGGGAGATGACTGGATGGAATTGCTCCAGGAAGGGAGCTCACATTGGGTCCTATACTCTTTCTGAGACCTAAGAAGCTATAGCAAGGTATAGTAAGGCATTATTTTCCTTTTTTTAATTATCATTATACTTTAAGTTCTGGGATCCATGTGCAGAACGTGCAGGTCTGTTACACAGGCATACACATGCCATGGTGGTTTGCTACACCCATCAACCCATCATCTACATTAGGTATTTATCTTAATGCTATCCCTCCCTTAGGCCCCCAACCCCGACAGGCCCCAGTGGGTGATGTTCCCCTCCCTGTGTCCATGCGTTCTCATTGTTCAACTCCCATTTATGAGTGAGAACAAGCAAGGCATCATTTTCAAATTCAGCCTCTGCACACTGTCTTAGGGCCCAGCAGCACTGGACTGAGGCACTCAAGACACTGGGGTTGTCATTGCTGGACTGCAGCATGAGCTAGGAGTACTCCCAGAGCCTGAGCTGAGAAGTGAGCAAGGTTGCAGGCTGCAGCTGCCAGTGCCAGGAAGCAAGTACTGCTGGGACTTGAAACTGGGACACAAATGAGGTGTGAGTTGCTGCAGGGACTTGATCACGATCTGGGCAGAGACTCCTGCAGCTAGGGCTGGAGTGCACGCTAGGCACATGCTAACACTGCCAAGGATGTGGGGTGAGCCCCATTAGAATTAGAATGAGGCAGGGATATGTGTTCTCCACCTGCTGGCCCAGACTGTGACCACTGAAGCTGGCCCCATCGTCTTCAATGGGATACCCTCAGCGCAACTGCTACTTCCTCACTGGAGCACTCCTCCTGGGGCCTGAGGATTGCCATGCCCTTGCTCACAATGGCTGGTGCCCTCTCTCACCACTCGGAAGCACAGGCCCATCCAACCTGACTATTCCATCCTCCCCTTTGACACAGAGCACACACCCCAGGGTATTGCCTAATCCACCACCTGGGGCACCTGAGCACTCCTTCCAGGGGCTTGAAATTGAGAATAAATTCCCAGCCACTACCACCTTAGTGGGCACTTAACTGTAAGCATAACATGTGGGTCTGAAGACTGGCCAACCTAGCCATTTAAAGCTACTTCCAACATCAATGTTCACTACTTGGGCCCCAGAGAATTGTTCCAGTACTGCTATTACCATCATCCATGACACACCAGCTTTCCAGGGGCCCAAGAACACACTCACCTGCTTGATCCACTGCTGCCACTACTGACATTCAAGTAAGCCACCTGGAGGCCCAAGAATCAGTCCACCAGTAACTGCCAACACAGGTGCCAGTGTATACCATCATGGGACATAAAGACAGGCACACTTGGCTCATTGCTGCCAGGACTAGGGCCTAAAGACTGGCACAACTGGCATCTCAGTTGCCATCACAACTTTACCACAACCTTCACTAATAACACAATCTAACCCACTGAGAAAATCACAGATTCTACTAACACTGTCTACAGATAAAGAAATCATGCAGAGACTACGTTACTGTATGCACCCAGAATCAAAGTAATGTGTCCTGTCCACTCAACACCTTAGACACATCTTCAGGAAAAAGTTCTTCCCTACAAAAGTAAATTCAAAAATAGAAAAAAAAAAGTGACTGTTACACCAGATGTGCAGATATCAATTGTAAGGACACAGAAAACATAAAAATGCAGGGAAATATAACACCTCCAAAGGAGCACAATCATTATCCAGCAATAGATCTTAATCAGAAAGAAATTTAAAATTCCATATAGAGAATGCAAAATACTGATTTTAAAGAAGCTCAATGTGATACAAGAGAATTCTGAAAAATAATTCAAGGAAATAAGAAAAGCAATTCAGGATAATAACAGGAAATTTACCAAAGAGATAGATACTTTTTAAAATAACTAAATATAAATTCTGGAACTGAAGAATGTATTGAAGCAAATACAAAATACATTTGAGTGCCTCAACAATAGACTAGATCAGGCAAAACAGAGAATCTCAGAACTCAGAGACAGGTCTTTTAAGATAACCCAGTCAAACAAATATAAAGAAAAAAAGTGTAAGAACAGTGAGCAAAGCCTTCATGACATTTGGGACAACACGAAGTTATGACATATTTGATCGTGAGTATCCCCAAGGGTGAAAAGAGAAAGAAGGCATTGGAAACCTATTTAATTAAACAATAGACAACTTCCCAAGTCTAGCAAGATATTTAAATATTTAGATACAAGAGGCTCAATCTTTCAGCAATCCCCAGGAAAATTCAACAGAAAAGGTCTTCTCCATGGTGTATTATAGTCAGAATGTCTAAAGTCAAAGAAAAAGAATGAATCTTGAAAACAGGAGAAAAGCATTTCATCACCTTATAAAGGAAACTTCATCAGACTCACAGCAGATTTCTCAGCAGAAACCTCACAGGCCAGAAGTTAATAAGATGATATATGCAAAGTGCTCAAAGGAAAAAACTGTCAGACAAGAATACTACGTTCGTCAAAATTATCCTCCATAAATGAAGGAGAAATAAAGTTTTTCTCAGACAAACAAATGCTGAGGGAATTCATTAGCAGTAGACTGATCCTACAAGAAATGCTCAAGAGAGTCCTAAAAATGGAAATGAAAGAACATTTACCATCATGAAAATACAGAAAAGTATAAAACTCACTGGAAAGCAATTACACAATGGAGAAAGAAAAAACTCAAGTGGTACCAGTCCAGAAACACATCAAACAAAAGAAAAAAAAGAGAACAAACAATATATAAAACAACCAGAAAGAAACTAGCAATATGGCAGGAACAAAGCCTGACATATCAATAACTCTGAATATAAACGGATTAAATTCTCCACTTAAAAGGTAGAGAATAGCTGAATATAGTCTTTTAAAAACACGATCGAACTATATGCTTCTTACAAGAAACTCAAATATTAGTAAAGACACACAGACTGGAAGTAAAGAGACGGAAAAAGATATTCAATGCAAATAGAAACAAAAATGAGTAGGAATAGTTGTACTTCTATCACATAAAACAGACTTTAACTCAAAAGCAGTTAAAACAAAAAAAAGACAAAGAACATTAGTACATAAAAAGATCAACCCAGCAAGAGGATATAACAATTCTAACCATATAAGCACTCAATATTAGAACATCCAGATTCAGAAAGCAAATATTACTAGGTCCAAAGAGACAGACAGATGCAATGCAGTAATTGTGGGGAACTTAACATTCCACTCTCAGCATTAAACAGATAATCTAGACATCAAATCAACAAAGAACACTGGATTTAAACTAGACTTTAGACCAAATGGACCTAACATTTACAGATCATTCAATACAACCACCACATAATATGCATTTTTCATCAGCACATAGAACATTCTCCGGGACAGACCATGTGTTAAGCTACAAAGCAAGTCTCAACAAATTCTTTTAAAAAATCAAAATTATATTAAGCCCCATCAGAACTAGGATCCTCTTAGATGACAGTAGAATAAAATAAGAAATCAATACCAGGAGGAACTCTGGAAACTATTCAAACACATTAAAAAATAAACAGGTTCCTGAATTACTATTAGGTCAACAAAGAAATTAAGATGAAAATCAAAACAATTCTTGAAACAAATTAAAATGGGAATAAAACATACCAAAAGCTGTGGGATGTAGCAAAAGCAGTGCTAAGAGGAAAATTTTTATCAATAAATGCCTACATAGAAATGTGGAACGATTATAAATTAACAGTCTAACAATGTACCTAAAGAAACTAAAAAAGGAAAAAACAAACAAAACCCCAAATTAGCAGAAGAAATAGTAAAGACCAGAATGAACTAAATGAAATAGACACTACAAAAATACAGAAGTCAATACAAGAAAAAAGTCAATTCTTTGAAAAGATAAACAGTCAATAAACCACTAGCTAAACTACTCAAGGAAAGGGAAGACTTAAATCAACAAAATCAGAAATGAAAAAGGAGACCTTACAACTGGTGCTATAGAAAAAGACTATTATGAACAACTATATGCAAAAAACTGAAAAACCTAGAGGAAATGGATAAATTCCTGGAAACACAACCAACAAAGATGGAATCAGAAAGAAATAGAAAACTTAAATTGGCCAAAAATGAGTAGTGAGTTTGAATCAGTAATAAAAACTCTCCCAACAGAGAAAAGCCCAGGACCAGATGCATTCACAGCTGAATTCTACAAAACTTACAAAGATAAGCTAATACCAATCCTTCTGAAATTATTCCCAAAAATCTAAGAGGAAGGAATTCTCCCTAATTCATTCTACAAGGCCAGAATTACTGTCATAGCAAAACCAGATGAGGATACATACAGAAAATAGAAAACTACAAGCCAATATCCCTAATGCACAGAAATGCAAAAAACCTCAACAACACATTAGCCAAGCAAATCCAATAGCATTCAAAAACATAATTATAACAATCAAAACAGCATGGTATTGGTATAAAACTGGACACATAAACCAATGGGACAGGATGGAGAATCCAGAAATAAAGCCACATATTAAGAGCCAACTGATGTGTCTGGAATTTTTCATTGACACTTTATAAAATTATACTACTTTTTTTTTTTTTAATTTTTATTGTGTTTTATGTTTTGGGGTACATATGAAGAACATGCAAGATTGTTGCATAGGTACACACGTGGCAGTGTGATTTGCTGCTTTCCTCCCCTTCACCTATATCTGCCTTTTCTTCCCATGCTATCTCTCCCCACCTCCCCACCTCC
>CAUYLG010025960.1:0-75699 GCA_963573385.1 Cacajao melanocephalus | reverse complement strand
GGGAATCTCCTGGCCTGGCTCCCTGTTTCAGACCCCTTTTTAATCGGATGAATGGGCGATTCTGCCTTCCCGAAGCTCTGCTTGCCAGCTAGAAGGGAGACCCAGACTAGTGTATTTTGTACGGAGAGCTGCCATGCCGGGGCGCCGGCAAAACTGCCGCGCCGGCCGAAAGAGCTGCGCTGGTGACCCTTAGGGCTCCTCCGCCTGGGAATCTCCTAGTCTGTGGGCAATAAAAATCCGTCTGGAAATGCGGCGTCCACTCACCCTCTGCCCTTTCACTGGGAGCTGCAATCCTGAGCTGTTCCTAATCGGCCATCTTGGATCCAACCCTCCTCAGGTAGGTTTTTATAGCAGTGTGAAAACAGACTAATACAGAAAATTGGTACTGGGATAATGGCATACTGCTATAAATGTACCTAAAAATGTGGAAGTAACATTGGAATTGGGAAACGGGCAGAGGCTGGAACACTTTGGAGGGCTTAGAGGAAGACAGGAAGATGAGGGAAAGTTTGGAACCTCCTAGAGACTTGTTGAATGGTTTTGACCAAAATGCTGATAGTGATATGGACAATGACATGCAGGCTGAGGTTGTCTCTAATGGAGATAAAGAACTGATTAGGAACTAGAGTAAAGGTCACTCTTGCTATGCTCCAGCAAAAAGATGGTGGCATTTTGCCCCAGCTGTAGAGATCTGTGGAACTTTGAACTGGAAAGAGATGATTTAGGGTATTTGGCAGAAGCAGTTTCTAAACAGCAAAGCATTCAAGATGTGACCTGTTTTTTTTTTTTTTTTTTTTCTGGAAGAGTACAGTCATATGCATTCACAAGGAGATGATCTGAAATTAAAACTTATGTTTAAAAGGGAAGCAGAGCATCATCCTGACCTTGTGGTAGAAGTGAAAAATCCATTTTCTGGGGAGAAATTCAAGCTGCCAGCTGAAGAAATTTGCATAAGTAAAGAAGAGCCTAATGTTAATAGCCAAGACAATGGGAAAAATGTCTCCAGGGAATTTCAGAAATTATTATGGTGACCCCCTCCAATCACAGGCCTGGAGGCCTAGAAAGGAAAAATGATATCGTGGGCCAGACCCAGTGCCCTATTGCTCTTTGCAACCTCTGTACAATGGCCTGCATCCCAGCCACTCCAGCTCTAGGTGTGGCTTGAAGGGACCAAGTTACAGCTTGGGTCATTGTTTCAAAGTGTTAAATTCTAAAACTTGGCAGCTTCCACATGGTGTAGGGCCTGTGGGTGCACAGAAGACAAGAGTTGAGCTTTGGGAACCTTTGCCTAGATTTCAGAGGATGTATGGAAATGCCTGTATGTCCAGGAAGAAGTCTGATTCAGAGATGGAGCCCTCATGGAGAACGTCTACCAGGGTAATGCAGAGGGGAAATGTGGGGTTGGAACCCCCACACAAGAGTCTCCACTGGGGCACTGCCTAGTAGAGCTGTGAGAAAAAGATCACCATCATCAGACCCCAGAATGATAGATCCACTGACAGCTTGCACCACACCATGCATCTGGAAGCTGCAGGCTCTCAATACCAGCCTGTGAAAGCAGCCATGGGGGCTCTACCCTGCAAAGCCACAGGGATGGCGCTTCCCAAGACCTTGGGAGCCCACCCCTTGCATCAGCATGCCATGGATGTGAGACATGGGGTCAAAGGTTAATTATTTTTTAGTGTTAAGATTTTATGACTGCTCTGTTGGGTTTTGGACTTGCATGGAATGTGTATCTTCTTCGTTTTGGCCAATTTCTCCCAATTGGAATGAGAGCCAAGACAATGGGAATCCTATATCCCGTATCCCCACTGTATCTCGGAAGTAACTAACTTGCTTTTGATTTTACAGGCTCATAGGTGGAAGGGACTTTCTTTGTCTCAGATGAGATTTTGAACTTAGACTTTTGGGTTAATGCTGAAATGAGTTGAGACCTTGGGAGATTGTTGGGAAGAGATTATTGTATTTTTAAATGTAAAAAGGAAATAAAATTTTGGAGTAGCCAGGATTAGAATGATATGGGTTGGCTCTGTGACACCACCCAAATCTCATCTGGAATTGTAATCCCCACATATTGAGGGAGGGACCTGGTGGGAGGTGGTAATAGTTTCCCCCATGCTGTTCTCATGATAATGAGTGAGTTGACATGAAATTTGATGGCTTAAAAGTGTGGCACTTTGCCTTCTCTCTCTCTCTCTCTCTCTCTCTCTCTCCCCCTCCTACCACCATGTAAGTGGTGCCTTGCTTCCCCTTTGCCTTCCACCATTATTGTACGTTTCCTGAGGCCTCCACAGCCATGTGGAACTGTGTCAATTAAGCATTTTTCCCATAAATTATCAAGTCTTAGGTAATTTTTCCCATATATTACCAAGTCTTTATAGCAGTGTAAAAAGGGACTAATACATCCAGGTAGTATGCCATGGACCTTGGGTGAGACTCTTGCGATGTGTTGACTTCAGGTGAGAGCCAGAATATTCCCAGATGTGGTGGCTATGGTGAGAGACTTCTTTTGCTGGAAAAAAGTAAAGGGAAAAGAAAAGGGACATTGCCTTGCATCTAAGGGACCATCTTGGTCAGAGTGATGTAGAGCACTAAGCAAACTCTTAGTGTCCCTGATTGCAGGCCTTGGGTATTGGAGAGCACTTCTGAACTGGCCCTGGGCCCGAGGGGAGCCCACCACCTTGAAGGGTGAGTCCCAGGTTTGAAAGCAATCACCAAAAGCTGATTAAGATTCCCTTGAACTTTAAATTAACATTGGAAGTAGCCTGGCAATACTCCCTATAGGCCTGTAGTGGTGGTGGCCATGGGTTGAGGCTCATCTGCATTTGGAAAGGTCAGGGAAGAGTGGAAAGGACTGTATCTCATGGTTTAAGTGCCAGCTCAGCCACAATAGAATAGAAAGCCAGGTAGATTTCTAAGCTTTTGACTCCAGCCCCTGACTCTTAGATGGCACCTCTGGACTCCCCCGGGGCCTTGGGGAACTCAACTCAAACATACAAAGTGTACACAAAGAATAAAAAGCAACAGACAAAATCATATTACCAGGGGAAAATCACCTTTGTTAAAAAGAAAGAAAGAAGGAAAGAAGTAAGAGAAGACTATAAAACAAGACAGAAACAAATAACAAAATGGCAGGAGTAAGTCCTTACTTATCAAAAATAATATTAAATATCAAAGGGCTAAACTTTCCAATAAAAAGACATAGAGTGGCTGAATGGATAAAATGAAAAGATCCATTAATCTGTTGACTACAAGAAACACACTACACCTACTGAGACACACATAGACTGAAACTAAATGGATGGAAAAACATATTCCATACTAATGGAAACCAAAAATAGCAGGAGTAGCTATACTTGTATCAGATAAAATAGATTTGAAAACAAAAACAGTAATAGGAGAAAAGGAAAGTTGTATAATGATAAAGGGGTTAAATCAGCAAGAGGATATAATACTTTATAATATATATATGCATCCAACAGTGGAGCACCCAGATGTGTAAGGCAAATATTGGAGTTAAAGTAAGAGGTAGGCCCATATATAATAATAGCCGAAGACTGCAACACCCACTGTCAGCATTAGAAAGATCTTTCATATAGAAAATCAACAAGGACACATAGGACTTAATCTGCAATATAGACAAAATGAACATAATATATATTTACAGAATATGACATTGAAGAGCAGCAGAATGCAAATTTTTTTTTCCTTAACATATTGATAGATCATATGTTAGGTCACAAAACAAGTCTGAAAACATTCAAAAAGTTGAAATAATATCAAGCATCTTCTCTGATGACAATGTAATAAAACTAGAAATCAATAATAAAGGAACTTTGGAAGCTACATAACCGTATGTAAATTTTAAAAAACATATTCCTGAATGACCAGTGGGTCAATGAAGAAATTAAGAAAAAAATTAACAAATTTTTGAAACAAATGAAAATGAAAACACAACATACTAAAACCTATGGGATACAGTGAAAGCAGTACTAAGAAGAAAGTTTATAGCTATAAGTGCCTACAAGAAAAAAGAGAAAAAAACCTTCAGATTAACAACTGAATGATGCCTCTTAATGAATTGGAAAAGAAAAGACAAATCAAATCCATAGTTAGTTGAAGAAAATAAATAGTAAATATCAGAGAACAAATAAATGAAATTGAAATGAAGAGAATAATACAAAAAAATCAATGAAATGAAAAGTTGGTTTGTTGAAAAGGTAAAGAAAATTGACAATCCTTTAGCTAGACTAACAAAAAAAAATGAGAGAAGATCAAAATAAATAATCAGAGATTAGAAAGGAGATATTACAACTAATACTGCCAAAAAGCACAGGATTATTAGTGGCTACTATGAACAACCCCAGATGATTCAATGTTGCTTGAGGTGTCAGTGACAGATAGGGATGCTGTTTGGAGCCTTCATCAGGCCCCATAGGTAATTCAGAGCAGAAGCTACTAAGATTTTGGAGGAAGGCCCTACCAACTTCTGCAGATAACTACTGGGAGATAACAAAGGGAGTTTGAGAGATAGCTCTTGGCCTGTTACTGGGCCTTGAAAGAAGCTAAATGTTTGACTATGGGTCACCAAGTTACCATGCAATCTGAAATGCCTATCATGAACTGCATGCTTTTTTAACCATCTAATCATAAATTTGGGCATACACAGCAGCACTCCATCAAATGGAAGTGTTATCTACGTGCTAGGGCTCAAATAGGTCTTGAAGGCACAAGTAAGTTACATGAGGAAGTGGATCAGGTGCCCATGGTCTCCACTTCAGCCAACCTGCCTTCTCTCTCCCAGCCTGTACTGATGGCCTCATGGAGAGTTCCCTATGATCAACTGACAAAGGAATATAAGACTAGGGCCTGGTTTACAGATGATTCTGCAAGATATGCAGGCACCACCACAAGTGAATAGCTACAGCACAACAGCCGCTTGCTAGAACATCCCTGAAGGACAGTGGGGAAGGGAAATCTTCCCTGACAGAACTTCAAGCAGTGAACCTGGGATGGACCTCTCTCAGTGGTCAAACACTGTGAAGATATTTGTGTCCCACGTGAATGCTCACCAAAGGGTGACCTCAGTAGAGAAGGATTTTTAATAATCAATTAAATAGGATAACCCATTCTGTGTACAACCACTCAGCCTCTTTTTGCAGCCACCCTTTTCATCACCCAATGGTCTCATTAACAAAGTGGCCATGGTGGCAGGGTTGGAGATTACACATGGGCCCAGCAACATAGACTTCCACTGACCAAGGCTGACCTGGCTGTGGCCATGGCTAATTACCCAATCTGCCAGCAGCAGAGACTAACACTGAGCCCTCAGCACAGCACCATTCCTTGGGGTAATCAGTCAGCTACTTGGTGACAGGTTTATTTAACTGGACCTTTTCCATTATGGAAAGGGCAGCAGTTCATCCTCACTGGAATAGACACTTACTCTGGATATGGATTTTCCTATCCTGCACACACTCCTTCTGCCAAGACTACCATTCAGGGACTCACAGAATGCCTTATCTGCCATCATGGTATTCCATGCAACATTGCCTCTAACAAAGGCAATCCCTCCACAGCTAAAGAAGTGTGGCAGTGGGCTCATGCTCATAGAATTCGCCAGTCTTATCATGCTCCCCATCATCCTTAACAGCTGCCTTAATAGAATGGTGGAATGGCCTTTTGAAGACACAATTACAACACCAACTAAGTCATAATACTTTTGCAAGGCTGGGGCAAAGTTCTCCAGAAGGCTGTGTATGCTCTTAATCAGCATCCAATATATGGTACTGTTTCTCCCATAGCGAGGGTTCATGGGTCTAAGAATCAAGGGGTGGAAGTGGAAGTACCACCAGTCACCATCAACTCTAGCAACCCACTAGCAAAATTTTTGCTTCCTGTTCCCACAGCATTACGTTCTGCTGGCCTAGAGGTCTTAGTTATAGAGGGAGGAATGCTGCCATCAGGAGATGCAACAATTATTCTATTAAACTGGAAGATAAGATTGCTGCCTGGTCACTTTGTGCTCCTCCTGCCTCTATGTCAATAGACTAAGAAGGAAGTTACAGTGTTGGCTGGGGTGATTGACCCAGACTATCAAGATGAAATCAGACTACTACTCCACAATGGAGGTAAGAAAGAATATGTCTGGAATATAGCCGATCCCTTAGGACATCTCTAAGTATTACCATGCCCTGTGATTAAGGTCAATGGAAAACTACAACAACCCAATTCTGACAGGACTATAAATGGCCAAGATCCATAAGAAATGAAGGTTGAGGTCATTTCCACTGGGTAAAACATCACTACCAGGTGAGGTGCTTGGTGAAGGCAAACGGAATATAGAATGTATAATAGGAGAATGTAGTTATTGATACCAGCTATTACCACGTGACCAGTTGCAGAAATGAGGACTGTAACTGTGATGAATATTTCTTTTTTATTTTGTTACAAACATGTTTGTTCATGTGTACACCTATAGTAGGAAAATATATTGATTTTATTTATTTTCTTTTTCCTTTATCATGTACCATAAGATTTATTGACTTCATATGATTATTTAAGTGTTCTTAACTTTATGTAATAGCATTTAGGTTAAGATTTAGTGCACTTTCAGTTGTATGCAGAATAGCTGTATTATGTTAGGCATTAAATAATTGTGACCTTATTATTGTCTTTATTTGTAGATTAAGTATAATTTTAGGAGATTTGTATGGTTGCCAAGTTGACAAGGGGTGGACTTGGGAGGGTTAATATTGGGTGTTAACTTCATTGGTTTGAAGAATATCTAGATAACTGGTAAAGGTGTTTCTAGGTGTTTCTGTGAGGGTGTTGCCAGAGGAGGTTGACATTTGAGTCAGTGGACTGGGAGAGGAAGACCCACACTTGATGTGGGTGGGCACCATCCAACTGGTTGCCAGGATGGCTATAACAAAGCAGGGGGAAGAAGGTGGGGTAGGCTTGCTTGTTGACTCTTCTGAATTTCATCTTTCTCCCATGCTGGATGATTATTTCTGCTCCTCTTGTCCTTGGACATGAGACTCCAGGTTCTTTGGCCTCTGGACTCTTAGACTTACACCAGTGGTTTGCTGGGGTTTCTTGGGCCTTCAGACTGAAGGCTGCACTGTCAGCTTCCCTACTTTTGATACTTTTAGGCTCAGACTGAGCCACCACTAGCATCTTTCTTCCCCAGCTTGCAGATGGCCTATCATGGGACTTCATCTTGTTATCATGTGAGCCAATTCTCCCTAACAAATTCCCTTTCATATATACAAATATCCTATTAGTTCTCTCCTTCTGGAAAACACTAATACAGCAGGTATATGCCAACAAATTGGAAAATCTATAAGAAATTCACAAGTTCCTAGACACATAAACCTACCACGATCGAGCCAGGAAGAAATCCAAAACCTGAACAGATCAGCAACAAGTAGTAGGATCACAGCTGTAATAAAAACTCTCCCAGTAGGGAAAGGCCCAGGAGCTGATGCCTTCACTGCTAAATTCCACCAAACATTTAAAGAAGAACTAACACCAATGATACTGAACCTATTCCAAAAATAGAGAAGGAGAGAAGCAAAAATGCTAAGCAAAATATTAGCAAGTTGAATTCAACAATACAGTAGAAAGTTCACTTGTTATGATCAAGTGGGATTTATTTCTGAGATGCAAGGATGTTTTAACACATGCAAATCAATCAATGTGATATGTCATATTTAAGGAATAAAAACCATATGATCATTTCAATGAATGCTGAAAAAGCATTTTATAAAATTCAGCATCCCTTCATAAGAAAATTACTCAAAAAAATTGGGTATAGAAGGGCCATAACTTAAGAAAATAAAATGCATATCTGACAGACCCACAGCTGGTAACCTACCAAATGGGAAAAAAAAACTGAAAGCCTTTCCTCTAAGATCTGAAACACAACAAGAATGTCCATTGTTACCACTGTTATTTAACATAGTACTGGAATTCCTAGCTAGAGCAATCAGACAAGAGAAAGATATAAGTGGCATTCAAATTGGAAAGGAAGAAGTCAAATTATCCTTGTTTGCAGATGATATTATCATTTATTTTGAAAAATGTAAAGACTCCACGATAAAACTATTAGAACTGATAAACAAATTTAGTAAATTTGCAGGATACAAAATTAGCATGCAAAAATTAGTAGCATTACTATATGACAATAGTGAACAATGTGAAAAGTGAAAAAGTAATTCCACTTTAGCCACGTATAAAATTAAATACCTAGGAATTAACCAAAGAAGTGAGAGATCTCTACAATAAAAACTCTAAAACACTGATGAAAGAAATTGAAGATGACACCCCAAAAATTAAAAAAAATAGTCAATCTTTATAGGTTGGAAGAATCAATATTGTTAAAATATCCACACTACCTAAAGCAATCTATAGATTCAATGCAATCTCTATCAAAATACCAATTACATTCTTCAAAGAAATAGAAAAAAAATACAAAAATGTACATGAAAGTTAAAAAAGACCCAGAGGAGCCATAGCTATCCTAAGCAAAAACCACAAAACTGGTGGAATTACATTTCTTGACTTCAAGTTATACTACAGAGCTATAGTAACCAAAATTGCATGGTACTCACATAAAAACAGACACATAGACCAACAAAAGAGAATAGAGGATGCAGAAAAACCATTCACACACCTGCAGTGAACTCATTTTCAACAAAAGTGCCAAGAATATACAATGATAAAAAGACAGTCTTTTCAATAAATGATGCTGGGAAAACTGGGTATCTGTATACTGATGGATGAAACTAGACCCCTGTCTCTCACATATGCAAAAATCAAATAAAAATGGATTAAATACTTAAGTCTACGATCCCAAACCATAAAACATCTATAAGACAACATTGAGGAAAATCTCAAGGACACTGATCTGGACAAAAATTTATTGAGCAATGTGCTACAAGCACAAGCCATCAAAGCAAAAATGGGCAAACAAGATCACATCAAGTGTAAAACTTCTGCACAAGCAAAAGATGCAATCAACAAAGTAAAGAGATAACCCACAGAATGGGAGAAAATATTTGCTAACCACCCATCTGACAAAGAGTTAGTAACAAGAATATACCAGGAGCTCAAGCAACTCTATAGGAAAAAAAATCTAATAATCTGATCAAAAGATGAGCAAAATATTTAAATAGACATTTCTCAAAAGAAGACATACAAATGGCAAATAGGCATGTGAAAAGTTGTTCAACATCACTGATCATTAGGTATATGCAAGTCAAAACTACAGTGAGAAATCATCTCACCCCAGTTAAAATGGCTTATATCCAAAAGACTGACAATAACAAATGTTGTTAACGATATAGAGTAAAGAGAAGCCTTGTACACTGTTGGTGGGAATGTAAATTAGTACAACCACTATGGAGAACAGT
This sequence comes from Cacajao melanocephalus, assembly GCA_963573385.1. Taxonomy (NCBI): domain Eukaryota; kingdom Metazoa; phylum Chordata; class Mammalia; order Primates; family Pitheciidae; genus Cacajao; species Cacajao melanocephalus. Next base: position 66,283 of record CAUYLG010025960.1, on the reverse strand, counting down.
TTGAAGGTTTGCCAAAAAACTAAAAATTGAGCTACCTTATAATCCAGCAATCCTACTTCTAGATGTATACCAAAAGAAAGGAAATCAATATAAAGAAGAGATATCTGCACTCCTATGATTGTCATAGCACTGTTTACCATAGCTGAGAGTTGGAAGCAACCTAAGGGTACCTCAACAGATGAATGGATAAAGAACATTTTGTACATGTACACAATGGAGTACTATTCATCCCTTAAGAAAATGACATTCAATCATTTTCAACAACATGGATGGAATTCCAGATTATTGTGCCATGTGAAATAACCCAGGCACAGAAAGACAAACATCATGTCTCACTTATTGGTGGGATCTAAAAATTAAGACAATTCAACCCAGGTACATAGAAAGTAGAAGGATGATTAACCAAGTCTGGGAAAGTTTGTAGGAGTATTGGGGGAAGTGGAGATAGTTATAGGATACAAAATAGTTATAAAAATGGATAAGACCTGCTATTTGATAGCACAGCAGGGTGACTATAGTCAATAATTACTTAACTGTACATTTTAAAATGACAATATGTGTAATAAGATTGTTTGCAACTCAATGTATAAATGCTTGATGGGATGGATACCACATTACTTATGATGTTCACCTGCTATTTACCCCCAAAAAAATAAAAATTAAAAAAAATCATTAACATTATTATATGCCAACACTGAACAACCTGAGAAACAAATCAGGGAAGTAATCCCTTTTACAGTAGCTACCAATGAAATAGAATACCCAGAAACTGACATAACCACAGAAGTGTAAGATCTCTACAATGACAATTATAAAACATCAATGCAAGAAATTGAAAAGGACATGCACAAAAATGAAAAGAGATTTCATGTTCATGGGTTGGAAGAATCAATATTATTAAAATATCCATACTACCCAAAGTAATCTACAGGGGCAATCTCTATAAAAATGCCAGTTTCATTCTTCACACTAATAGAAAAAATAATCCTAGAGTTTATACGAAACCACAGAAGTACCAGAATAACCAAAGCTATTCTTGGGAAAAAATACGGGAGTTATTGCATTGCCTGACTTTAAATTATACTGCAAAGCTATGGTAAGAAAAACAGCTTGGTAATGGTGTGAAAATATACACATATACCAATGGAACAAAAGAGAGAATCCAGAAATAAATTTATGCAGCTACAGCGAACTCATTTTTGACAAAGATGCCAAGAACATACACTGGGGAAAGGACATCTCTTCAATAAATGGTGCTGGGAAAACTGGCTATCCATATGCAGAAGAATGAAACTAGACCCCTCTCTCTTACCATATACAAAAATCAAGTCAAAATGGACTAAAGGCTTAAGTCTAAGACCCCATACTATAAAACCAGTAAAAGAAATCATTATGGGAAACTCCAAGGCATTGGAGTGGGGAAATGTTTCTTCAGTAATGCTCTATAAGCACAGGCTTCAAAGCAAATGTAGACAAGTGAGATTGCATCTTGTTAAAAAGCTTCTGCACAGCAAAGGAAATAATGAAGTTAAGAGACAACCCGTAGAATGGGAGGCAATATTTAAAAACTACCATCTGACAAGGAATTAATAACCAGAATATATCAGAAGCCCAAACAACTCTATTGGATAAAAATCTATTAATAATAACACAATTTAAAAATGGGAAAAATATCTGAATAGACATTTCTGAAAAGAAGACATGCAAATGGCAAACAGGTATATGCAAAAGTGCTCAACATTATTGATCCTCAGAGAAACGCAAATCAAAACTACAATGGAATATAATCTCATTACCAGTTAAAATGGCTTTTATTCAAATGACAGGCAATAACAAATGCTAATGGGGATGTGGAGAAAGAGGAACCCTCGTACACTTTTGGTGGGAATGTAAGTTAATACAACCACTACAAAGAACAGTTTGGAGCTTCCTGAAAAAACTAAAAATAGAGCTACAGAGCTACCATATGATCAAGCAATGCTACTCTTAGCTACATTCTCAAAAGAAAGGAAATCAGTGTATCAAGAGGTGTCTGAACTCCCATGTGTCTTACAGCAGTATTCATTATAGCCAAGATTTGAAAGCAAACTGAGTGTCTATCAACAGATGAATAGATAAATATATCATAGTACATATACGCAATAGAATCCTCTCCAGCCGTGAAGAATGAGAACCTCTCATTTGCAATAACATGGATGGAACTAGACATCATTATGCTAAATGAAGAAAGCTGGGCACATAAAGACAAACATTGCATGCTATCACTTATTTGTGGAGTCTAAAAATAAAAACAATTGAACTCATAGAGGTAAACAGTAGAAGGATGGTTCCCAAAAGCTGGAAAGGGTAATGGGGATGGTGGGGTGGAAGTGGGGATGTTTAATAGGTAAAAAAATTGTTAGAATAAGACCCATTATTTTCTAGCAGTTCAGAGTGACTATAGTCAAAAATCATTTAATTGTACATTTAAAAATAGCTAAAAGAGTGTAATTGAATTGTTTGTAATACAAAGGATAAATGTTTCAGGAGATGGATATTCCATTTGTCCTTATGTGATTATTATACATTCCATGCCTGTATCAAAATATTTCATCTAACCCTTAAATACATAAACCTGCTATGCACCCACAAAAATTAAAAACAGCTACAAGGCAGAATCTAACGTTGTTAGAAAGGACTAAGCAATGTTCTATGCCTCACAGAAGAAGGAGAGATTAATTCTATCCGGAGCATTATGAAAGGAATCATCTAAGACTAGGGTGAAGAAACTCTAGTTTGCAAAGGCCAAATCTAGTCCACTACTTCGTTTTGTAAATAAGTTTTAATTGAATCACAGCCATGCTCATTTATTTATGTATTGTCTGTCAGCTTTCATGCTATGACAGCAGAGTTGAGTAGTTATAACAGAGACTGTATGGTCCACAATGCCCATAATTTGCTGTATGAACCTTTTCACAAAAATGATATTTGAGACTGGCCTAAAAAGATTCTAACAAAGAGAAGGGCAGTATAAGCAGGAGACAGTACGAACAAGAGCAGTGATGTGAGAACGTCTTGGGTGTATTCATTCACGGAAATGAAATTACAGTAAAGGTCATTATATACAATGAGTGGTGTCCCTAAAAAACTAATTTTGTACAATGGGGAGTTACATTTTTGATTGGTTAATGGAAGAACCAGAACTGGCTTATTCAGCTAGTCTGCTAGGTGTCTGGTTGAATAATTCAAATTTGTCCAGGTTGTGGTTTGGCAACACTTAGTAACTGGCTATATTCTTTCAGGACTGAAACAGTACTTATAAGAATATCCCAACACTTGGCTCATATTTCACCAGCCAAATCGATGGAGATAGGGTAAGGCTGGCAACATGGGGTGTGGCCTATACCTCTCTGCTTCCCAAAATTGGATTGCTTGCTTATTCTCAAACTTGACTCACCCCTTTGACCCCTCTACATCTTGCCGCTTACCACTCTGAACCAAGATAAGAGCTTTAACATCACTTTATTTGCCACTGAGCCTGCACAGAAGATGTCAGTCAGTTGACAATTGCTTAGATCCAAGTTGACTTTACTACATGGCATGTTATTACAGGGTTTCACATAAGTTCAGTTTGGTTGGGGCATAAGGTACTTGTGAGAATATCTGGTAAACTAAGACTGAAAACACTGTGAAAGGCATTTGGTGACATGATGAGGAGTTTGGAGTTCATTCTGAAGGTAATGAAGGAACCATTAGATGAGGTCTTTTACATTCTTTTTTAACTAAGCAGTGACATACTCTCTTACAAAAATAACAAAAGTTGTGGCTGTTTTAACTAAATAGCTTTATTAAACAATGAAAGGCATATTCAAGTATAAATGTTTGAGTTAGATATCACTCTTGGGAAGAGAACTGCCTTGTACCAGAAAATGACAAGAATACCAAATTATGTCCTGTACTTTTCAAGGCTATATCAATGACAAGAAGCACCTAGGGTTTATAGACACGTTCGTCAGAGTTGATAAAATAATGAAAGAGGAAGATCACCAGTCTACTAGACTGAAGGGAGATGTTATCTTCCATGCCTGAATCTTCGGCACCTAGAAGCATATCCAGTATGTCCTGTTAATACACAAAAACATGTAGGAAGTGTAGACAACTGGCTTTACTTCAATTGATACTGTTTTGTTTGGTTTTCCCAACAAAAAAGAAAACAAGAATACATAAATGCATTTGATTGATATAGGCCCTGTTTTCCTGGATCTTAATTACTGAACCTAGAAATCATCCATTATATATTTACATTGTATAATTCTGTTACCCCTTGGTGACAAAGTCGTCTCTTGAATGTGTGTGTGTGTGTTTTAATTGACAAGATCCGATTCCTATATTTACCTGCTGCTCTCTGCTGTGGGACCTTAATTGTTTTAACTGTTTTTTAGTTACTACTATACCAGATGTACTAAATACACTTTACAAGTTATTCCCTCTAAATGAGTATGGGAGAAATTTGTGAAATTCAGCTTTCTTGCCTTGCCTGTATGTTTAAAGGCTGCAGGCCCACTCTCTCAGCATTGGAAAGAGGCCTTTGGCTGATTGTCTGTCAAAGTGTATTATTTTTATCACGTAAATTTCAGAAAGTAAATAGTCCTTCTTCTTCCAGCCTTCTGATGTCTCTCCAGGGCAAGATGAAAATATTTTCTAGACTGTACATTTCAATATAACGCTGAAAGGCAAAGCAAGGTACTTACACTAGTTTCAAATCTCCAATTCTGTAACTACTTTAGTAGCAAACATGAATCTTTGCAAAATTGCAAAAGGATGGCATTTGACTTCACTACTCTTGAATTAGCCTGTGTAACAATTTTCTCCAACTGATTTTAGTTCCCAGTGTCCCATTATGACAGTGAGCTCTAGGTAACCAGGAATTGTTTTTGCCTCTAGAGAACCTGGACATTAACTCATGCAGCAATCATCTTGTGGCCCCAGAATAAACACCAAGAAAATTTCAGGAACAGTGTTTTTGACATGACTGAACTGTTAAACCAATGTCAGTCACTGTGCTACCAATAGCCTATTTTCAGACTTTTGGTTTTATAAAGAAATATAGGCCCATATTTGTTTAAGCAACTAAACTATGTGTTTCTGTTACTTGCAGATGACAGCAGTGCCAAATGATGCAAACTTGGTGCTAGCAAAGTAGTACAAAAAAGTATTCTAGATGCTTTCATAGAAGGCTCTAAGACACAAGAAAAGAAAAAAGGAGAGATTAGCTCATTATTGCCTATAGGCTTCTGTTCTCGCCTTGGTGAAACTGGCAGTCATATGACCTAAATGCTGAAGTGCAATAAGAAAGCACAGGTCCTGGTGTATTAGGAGCAAGGGTCAAATTCCAATCTTTCCACACACTGTCATGTAACTTTACATGAATGTCAAGATGCTTTTGGAGGTTTAAAATAGTTAATAGCCCTTCTGGTGGCTTGAGGTGCATGTCACATTCAGCATTTTCAAAGCAAAATGCCCATATTCTGGTCCTGGAATCCTAATTATATTCCACATTGTATTTTGCCTCTTCTTTCCTTCAGGCCCATTTGCCAGCTCCAAGTTTGAGATTCATTTCTCATTTTAATATCTGCTGTCAATCACAGAAGGGAAACATTAAATTATTTCTTGGAAGCAAATGTTATAGGTTTTTCTGGTTAAGGAGAGTTAGAATTTACAAAAGTTTTAATGAAATCCAGAGTTTATCTGAACTTTCCATTCAGTAAGCAAATGTCTTCAAACAGGCTGCAACTTGAGATTGAAAGATATATCCACCTTCCACAAATCAAGCACACTTAAAAATAAACAAGTGTAAAATGAAGGCTGATGACTGATTTCACCCTGTCAGTAATTGTCACTAATATTTAGCTACTTGTAGATGCTTTGTTCAAATGATTCCCACATCCTTTGCTGCTATAAATATTTCATGAGATATTCAAAGCCAGTTTACAACAAAATAATAACAAATGTCAGATGACACATTAAAAAGATGCATTGAGATTTTAAACATAAATTCTACAGCAAAGCTTGATTAACATCTTATGGTCACTCTACAGAAATAACATGTCCAGAGAAATATGAGGCTGCAATTAGCATGAACACCCTAAGTAGCATCCCATTCTCAAGGGAAAAGAGAACAGAAGCTCCAGTTCTTTTCAGGCTTTCTGTATATTCTCCACTCTATTAAGAACCACAAGAGTTTTTATTGCAAATATTATTTTTTTAAAGACCAGGCCTCATGCACTACAGAGATTTAATTATTCTTCTTTGTAAAATGCAAGGGCTGCTCCTTGGTAATATTTTCAAGTTGCAAAGTCAGTTGAACTATTTATTTCTTTTGCTGTCCTTTTCTGTCCTTCGGCCCACCCTCTCTAAGAATACTCATAAAGTCCCTTCAGATGTGTCCACCTCAAAATCTCTTTTTTATTTTACTTATCCTCAGTTTAACCATATCCATTAGAACTCCATTTTCCTGGGTCTTGTCTCTGAATGACTGGGTGAAAATTTTCTGAGAAATTAATGGAACGTCTAATTGTCAATGACTAACAGCAGTTTTATAAGTTTACTTTCCTACTTAGCATGTGTGCATTTTGGCTAGGGCATTCAGAGCCATAACTTAAAATAATAATTACTGTAAAAATTCCAAATTCAATGTAGTATGAGGGGACAAGGGGGAGACGTTTTTAATCACGGAGGTTTTTCCTGGCATTCTTCATGTCATATCCTCTAGATAATGGTTAATTAACCTACACATAGGACTGAACCAACTCAGCAACAATCTTCTTGAAGCACTCAAGAAGGTTAAATGTTCAAAGGAAAGTCTTAAGAGCTTACCTTTCTTGACACTATTTAAAAGTATGTGTTGCCATGGTCATTATCATGATTTTCTTGCTTTACCTACAGAAAAGAGTTGGTAAAATTATTTTTTTTTCCTGTGGGATACTACCCTTTGCTAACTATCTATATTCTGATAGTCCTCGTTTATTTAAATAACAAATTACTTAGTTGTGTTGTAATCATTGGTTAAATAACTGGGAATCTAGCTTCTTTAAGGTTTCATTCTTCCTCTTGAAATTCCCCAGGATTTATTCATTTATTCAGAAAAACATTTTTGAAACATCTTCTGGTATGTGTTAGGAATTATGTGAAATCTAGACAGAAAAAGATGACTAAGACATAGTTTCTGGTTTTGAGGAGTTCAGTAAAATGAAAGAGATTGTACTAAATGAAAGAGATTGTAATAAATTCATGATGAAACAGAGTGTAGTAACATCTGTGATAGAAGATACATAAGGCATTCTATGGAATCTCAAAGGCAGTAAGCTGAGCTTCTGGCAGCTGGCCTTCTGAGAAGAAGGAAGTCTAGAGTACTTTGAAGGGCAAGTGATTAGAGGCAGTGAGGTGTAGAAAAAAGAAAACAATTGGGTTCTGAAATGAGATAGACTTATGTAATTTCTTTGACTATTTAGTCTACTCAACTGTACAATGAAGCTAATACATTTTACATAAAAGTTTTTAAAATTAGGATTATAAGTAATTATCAAAGGAGCCATTAATTTAGAATTATAATTCTTTTCAAAATATGCCTCAAAAACAAGTTCTGAAGTTTTGCTTAGAGGAATCTTTCAAAGAATTACTGTAGCTCCAGCTTCCTGCTCCCATTTTCTCATAAGATTATAATTATACTGAGGAACAAAAAATCTTACACTCTTAGTTCAGCAAAGGTAGGAGGAATGGAATGGCAGAGAGAGAAGTGAATGAAAAATATCTGAGATGAATAGAAGAGTGAGTATTAACCTGTTTAACAGTAAGGCAAGTGAAAATACCTTAAACTTGATCTTCTTCCATAAGAACAAAAAGCATGTTTTAAATTCTTATTCATTGAAGACCCAACTTTTTATTATGTATAGTATTTGTGATGATTCTGTCTTCATTTAGGAATGCTGTATAAGTACTATCAGTGGGTATGCATTATTGTAGGGGAAGATTATAAACTAGAAAGTGATTTATATTAGAACAACACACACACACACACACACACACACACGCAGATATACACATATACATGTATATATGAGCCTTCACTCAGTTTTCTCAGGGGATTGGTTGCCTGTAGATAACAAAAATCTGTGTATTCTCAAGTTCTGCAGAAGCTATGAATACAAAAAGTTATCTATCCATATACATTTGCATTAATGTATGTTTGCATCCTGCAAATACTGTATTTGCAATCTGTGTTTGATTGTGGATGTTGAACCTGCTGATATAGAGAGCTGACTGTAGTTATTGAAAACAATTCACATAGAAGTGGGCCCACACAGTCTAATCACATGTGTTCAAGGATCAACTGTATGGTCTGTATATGCTACTAGTTCAGTAATAGAAAAATATGTTAGCAAAAAAAGAATACCAAGTTTTTCTTAGGGACTGAGAAAATTTTTAAAGGGAAATTTTCAGAAATAGTAAGAGCCATGTGCTCAGAATCTTAGCAGGGTTCTGGATGGAGGCATGGGGCAAATAGAAGTAAGGGCCTTGTTCTTTGCAGAGGGCTTGACAGTTGGGAAATGGTTCAGGTTCTGTCTATGTGCACACCTAATGGAGCAGGTAAAAGTTTCCAGCAAATCACTTAGGTAGAACAACTTCAAGGATTGCTGTTGCCTTGAAGTTCTACCTGCCTACATATTTAGACAGCTGCTTGGACCTTACTGCCCTCTGTAGATAATACATTTTATCTCCAGCAGTATGTGAGCTAGTAGAGTTGATTAAGTAGCCTTTGACCTCTCTCTTCCTATATGTCTGTGCTTCTCTGGGTCAAACAGATAGGAAAGAGAGAGGGTCAGTAAAACACTTGCTTAGCGTTTTAGTCCATTTTGTGCTTCTCGGACAAAGCTCTGTAAACTGACTGATTTATAATGAATATAAAGTTATTTCACATACATCTGGCAGCTAGAAAGTTCAAATTTAAGTCCCTGCCATCTGGTAAAGAAGCCTTTCTTATTGTGTACACATGTTGTACATATTGTGTCCATACATACTGGAAAGAGGAAGGGAGAGAGATACAGACAGATAGATAGATATATAGAGATGGTCATACACTCCCATGATAATGACATATAATCATGAGGGAGCAGCCCTCCTGGTCTAATCACCTCTAAATGGTCCCACCTCTTAATATGGTAGCAATGGCAATCCAATGTGTGCATGAGTTTGGGAAAGGGCAAATATTTAAATTTTATTTCTGAAGGCCATTCATGGCCCTCGAAACCTTATGTCCTTCTCACATACAAAACATGTTTATTCCATCTCAATAGCCCCCAAAGTCTTAACTCATTTCAGCACCAACTAGTAAGTCCAAAGTCCAGTCTCATCTACATCAGACATAGGTGAGACTCAAGACATGATTCATCTTGAGGCAAATTCCGTCTAGCCATGAGCCTGTGAAATAAAAACAAGTTATCTACTTGCAAAATACAATGGTGGGACGGGCATAGAATAGACATTCCCATGCCAGAAGAGAGAAATAGGCAAGAAAAACAGAGTAACTGTTCCCAAGTAAATCCCAAATCCAACAGGGAAAGCAAACTAAGTCCTAAAGCTTAAGTATAAATTTCTTTGACTCTACATCCCACCATCCAGACACACCAGTGAAAGTTGGACCCCCAAGGCTCCAGGCAGCTCTGCATACATGGCTTTGCAAGACACAGCCGATGCAGCAACTCTAACAAGTTGGAGTCTTATGCCTGCAGCTATCCCAGGCTGGTGTTGCATGCTGGTAGCTCTACAGTCCTGGAATTTCAAGGGTGGTCCCACCTGCATGGCTCCACTAGGCCTAGTGGGGACCTCTTGTGTTAGCTCTGCCACCACAGTTCCACTGGACATTGCCCTCATAGGGACTCCGTGGTGATTCCTCCCCCCACAACAAGTTTCTGTCAGGGTTCCCAGGCAGTCTGCAACATCCGTTGAAGGTTAGATACAAAAAGCCATTCTCTCAAAGCTCTTGCATTCTGCATGCCTACAGAAATAGCACCATATGGACAGTGTCAAAATTTATAGCTTCTATTTTCCAGAGGTGTGGGTCAAATGGAACCTGGGCCCACTTGGTCCATGGCTGGGGGATTGAAGAAAACTGCATCAGAATGTGTGGAGCAGAAAGTGCAGGCACCCCTATGCAGCAAGCTTCAAGGTTCTGAGTTTGCCCTAGGCCTCTCTTTTGACATATTTACTTCCCCTAGGCCTTGGCACTCTGTGTTTGTGATGGCAGGGGTGACACTGGTAATGTCTAAGATACCTTTGGGATTATTCTACCATTGTCCTGATAAATAGCCTCTGGCTTCATTCTCTTCATAATAATCTTTCTATCAAACAGTTGCTTAACCAAACACTTGGTTTCCTCTTTTGAAAATGCTCTTTTATGCTCTACCACACATCCAGACTGAGAATCCTTTAAATCCTCAAGTTCGGTTTCACTTTTAATTATAAGTTCTGTCTTTATATCATTTCTTTCTCCACACCTCTTACTACCTGCAGTAACATAGCAAGCACATTGAAGGCTTTGCTGCTTGCATATTTCCTCTGCCAAATACGCTAGTTTATCATTTTTTCTACCACTTTATAACAAGGCCAACCTTTACTCCAGTTTCTAATACCTTGTTGCTCATTCCTGAGACCTTATTAAAAGTGCCTTTGCTATACAAATTTCTACCAACTTTCTTATCACAATCACTTAGTAATTCCTAAGGAGTTTCAGACTTTTCCTACAGAACTGCTCTTTTTCTAGCACTCAACTAAATCTCTCTTAACACTTCCTTCATGGCAATACAAGTTTTTTTCCAGCACTCACTTCAAAACTGTTCTAGCCTCTATCCATTACTTCCAAAGCCACTTACACATTTTTAGATGTTTGTTATAGCAACACTGCATTTATCTGGTGCCAATTGTAAGTCTTAGTCTCTTCTGTGTTGCTATAACAGAATATCACAGACTGAGTAATCTATAATGAACAGATACTTTTTTCTCACATTTCTGGAGGCTGGTTAGTCCAAGATCAAGGTGGTGGCAGTATCTGGTAAGAACCTTTTGGATACACCTTCATATACTCTAAGGCAGAAGGGCGAGGAGAAGAGAGAGAGAAAAAAAGAGAGAGACATGAGCCAAACTCTCCCCTTTATAATCAATCAATTTTCTTAATAATGACATTAATTCATTCATGAAGGTGGAGCCCTCCTGGCTAAACGACTTGTTAACAGTCTCACTTCTTAATAGTGATATAATGTCAATTAAATTTTGACATGACCTACAGGGTAACTGAGGAAGAATCGTGATGCTTCCAAGGGCTTTTGGGCATTGTCAGTAAAACAACAAATTGTGGCTGAATTTGTAGTTTCTAACTCATTGATAATATAGAGATCTCCAAAATGCCAGTGATAATAACAAAGCAGGAACAACAACCATATCCAAACACTTGCAGAGTCAGTGTGTACCCATCTCTGACACTGGAATAAAAATTCACATTCACCCTCCTAAAAGTGGAGTGAGGGAGCTCTATTGGAAGAAATACTTTCAGTCTTATCTTTCCAGAGCGACTGAAAACTTCCTGACAACATAGCTCAAAATACAGTTTCAGAGTAGTGATTTCACTCTGGAATCAAGGGTTTGAAAGGATCTTAAAGTTTACTAGCCCAAATTCTGCTCAAGTTGAGTCTTGAGGTCAATCTTTTTTCCCTTTATCAAAGGCAGTACTAATCCAGTTTTTAACACGGTCTGCCATTTCTGTGTCAGTTGAATGTGGTGATGTTCATAATTTATTATAAAATACCTCAGAATAGACAGTGTGATATTACGTATATTTTGTTCAGGTTAAACTTCAATTTTAGGAACAAGTGGTTCTTTAGATTAAACAGATTATTAATTATCATTGATGTTATTGCAGGGATAATCTACATTTCAGAGATTGGTAACTAGCTTCTTTCAGAAAGGCCAGACTGCAGAGCCAGGTTTTTCAAGTGCTTCTGTTATTCTATTTCTATAAACATCTGAGGCTTTTGATGATTAGCGTGCAGAATGTCAGACAATAGGCTTTTATTGGTGAAATTTGTTACTCGTTAATTAGTATGCTGGATTGTTAGAAAGGGGCTCTTCCTAGAGAAATTAAAGGCATTGAAGATACAGATGTGAGTATTGGCTAAACTATTTTAGTCTCTCTCCCAACTTGATGAAAGGGTTTTAGAATGTAGTGAGACATTACTGTCAACTTGATCTCAAGCAGTTTTAACAGCTACTTGTCTAGGACTTAGAAGATTTCTAGTTGCTTAATGTCAACGACTAAGGCAGTAATACTACGTTTCTAGAGTAGTATTGTGTCTTCCTTGAATTTTCTTTCATGCAATGTAGTGGTAGAAGCAACTAATAGGGCAAAGAGCTAAGCCTTTATTGAGCTTACAGAACAGATTTGTGATTGATTTAGTGACTGTTTGATAGAGAGTGTTTAATTCATGTATATCTGGAAGAATTTGGTCTGAAACTTACTCTCATTCTAACCTGACAGTGAGATTGAAGAAAAGTAGATAAACCTGACTCACCTCAAGCTTCCTTAATGACAACTCTTATCTACTAAACACAACCTAAGAGGTGTGCACAATCAAATTGGTTAAGGTCACTTTGCAACAGACTTTCTCTATAACTGCACTGATTAATAACTGTGAAGTAAAAGCTTCACACAGACATGAGACATGAGCCCAAGAAAGGTGTTTTATCTCTGAGTTCAGTCTCCTTGTTGGCATTTGTTGAGTTAATGCCTTTAGGGCTGGCCTGTTAGAAGAAGATCAAAGCTTGGGTTCTTATGGGAAATGAACAATCTTTTCTGCCTTTCCCTGTGTATCCTTAATTAAAGCCTTCGAGAAAGAGGAGTGTAAGAATTAGATACAGGGGATTTTTGTTGTTGTGTTTTGTTCAAGAATATGCTAAATATCACAGATTTTATGCTTCTTTGTTCTCTTTCTGATTTACAACAGGAAGACCACTAATAAAAGTTAGAAAAACAGTGATATATTTTTAGTTTTTAGGAGAAAATTGTGTGTAGTAGAGGGAGACTGAACAACAACAACAAAAAAGGCTGAGGTATGAAAAATGTCCTCTACATAGACCTATTGCAGTACCATTTTCTTGGCTTCTGAAATATTGACAAATGGCTTCTCAGAAAAGATAATAGTCTTATTTGATTCCATCCTCTTGGAATTATTTGAGTCAGTTAAACAAAAACAATTCTAAGTAGTAAGAAAGGGACAATGGGACTTCTAGACCAAGTTATTCTGGAGCATACCCAGACCAAACTTCAGGGAGAAAATGAAGAGATATAGAGGCAGATGTTCAGATAATGTTAACAAAAAACTTATAGATCCTAGATAACCTGGTCAATTCAATAAAAAGGAATTAAAAATATAAATCCTCTAGGCTTGTTCTTTTCTGTCTCTGAATAATAACAAATTATTCCCGAAAGTTGAGATTTAGACTTAACCTCTCTATGAATATTGCCTCATCAACACTGACCTATTGCTACCTCCACTCTTTATTCTCCACAACCACCATCTTCACGTCTTTGTATTCTAAACTCCTAAGCCCTTGTATTTGCACTTCCTTTCAGATGCATTATTTTCCATTTGTTAATATTCCTTGAACTTTTCAAATATTATGCATTTGTCTTTCCAGGTTAGTCTGTAAACTACCAGCTTTAAGTATTCTGTTATTTCTATTTTATTATCAAAGGCTATAGAATAAGGGTCTAATTTTATTGCTTTGGAAAAAAATCAGAATATTGGTTAATATTACTTACATAGCCTGTTATAGATTATTTTAATTAGGAAGAGAATAGAGATTTAAAAATAGTCCATGATTTAGAATTGTAATTCTTCAATCTCCAAGGGTCTTTTTTGTTAGCTTACCCCAGGATGAAGATAGAGAAGAGAGAAAGACAGAGAGAGAGAGAGAGAGAGAGAGAGAGAGAAGAGCACAGTGTTGCTTTGCTTAGCATTAGTGAGAGAAGGAGACTCTTTTGTAGAACATTTTGTGGAACATTTGTTTTACACAACTATTGGAAGGATAGGAAGACGGTGAAGACTAAGTATGCTTTTTATATATTGGTAGTCTATGGAAATCTTCCATTTTGGAATGATTATTCAAGGCGTTATCAATTGTCCCATTTGGAATTAATAATTCAAGGCATTATCAATTGTCTCATTTGAAAATCTCCAATTTTAATGAGGATCCTATGCTTCTCATTTACCCTCAAAGGCCTCCCAACCCATGTTCTGTGTAGTCTAGTAGTCTAGTTCTCCAGAATTTACAAATTTTGGCTCTTATTTGATAGTTCAAATAACTTTTCACTGGGCGTTCTTTCTACACACCTTTCACCTTATGCTTCAGCTTCATAACACTAATAAATTTAATGTTTTTTACTTCCATATTGGCTATTTACAGAGATAGACTTATATCTTTACTTCAATAAATTCATCATTTATAATTTTCACACATGATAACCCTTATTCATAAACAATATTTTAATAACATTCATAAATACAAGTTGAGGACATTATATGGTGCCATGAGGTGGAGGGTATTCTGTTTTGTTTTATTTTTGATGACAGAAGAGCTACTTACCCCTACCCCACTACCGTAATGTGAGCCGATTGATTATAGGAGACTCCTAAAGGCTTTAAAGTAAGCTGATTTTGAGCTGTAATAACCAAGCTTTACTTCCAATGATAGAGCAGGGAAAATGGCAATTGGCTTCATAAACAGGTCCTTGTCATCTCATTAAAAGACTTAATCTGTTTATTGGTTAAATTATTAGGTCACAAATGAGATTCTTGGTATCTTGGTATGGAGAAAATAAACCATTGTCTGGAAATAGAATTTATAGTCAAGCCATTTTATTAAGAAAGTTTCTAAGACTACCAGAATAATTCCTAAGAAGGAGAGAAAATACCACAACAAAGGAAATTTATATTTTCTACTTGGGAAGCATGGATGTTGCATACAAACAACTGAATACTTGAGGGTGTCATTTATTGAACATGTAAATATATTGTCATTGTAGTCTTAATGCCATTAGCATTACATGTACTTATTGCGCAACAGTTTTGTGCTTTCTTTAACTGCACGTTTCTCCCTGGTTTATTATTACGTTTATCATCTATACATAGATAACAGGCTATGTTTGCAAAATATCAATTTGTTTGCTTTTCATACTGCATTGTGGCACATGCAGTATGAAATATGAGATAAACAATTAAAATTTGTTAATTTGGATTCTAGCATTTGCAACCATTTAAACAAATACTTTGTGGTAAAATACTTTCTCTACATTAGGAGAAATAGGGTTTCTGAGCAAACGACTATAGAAACAAAGATTAGAATGCACTGTTTACATTGCTTAGTAAAACAAGTTTTTTTGAAAAAAATTTAAAATACTTATTTGAAATCAGAACTTGGAGTCCTTCTTATTACAAATTTTTATCTTTACTTTGAAGCAGGTTTCCTAGGAACCAACTGTAGAATACCCCTTTAGGCTCGTTTATATTACCGTGCCTACTTGAGATAACGTAACTGCATTTCTATACAAATACTTTGTCAATTCAAACTGACCGACATGGTTTGGCTTTGTCTTCTCCCAAATCTCATCTTGAAATGTAGTTTTCATAATCCCCAAGTGTCCTGGGAGGGACTCAGTGGGAAGTAATTGAATCATGGGAGCAGTTACCCTCATGCTGCTGTTCTCATAATAGTGAGTTCTCACAACATCTGATGGTTTTGTAAGGGACTTTTTCTCCTTTTGCTCTGCAGTTCTTGCTGCCACCATGTGAAGAAGGATGTGTTTGCTTCCCCATCTACCATGATTATAAAATTTCCTGGGGCCTCTCCAGTCATGCTGAACTCTGAGTCAATTAAACTTCTTTCCTTTGTAAATTACCCAGTCTTAGGTATGTCTTTACTACCAGTATGAGAACAGATTGATACAGTGACCATTCAAATTTATTTCACAGTAGAAGTGCTATGGAAGAAGAGAAATTTAAATAAAGTTCAAGACATGGTCTTTTTGATTAAAATCTTAAAAATTGTTTTGGTGTGAAAAACCTAATACACTTAAAAAAGAGTGAATGCTATTGGCAGAATTTAGTTTATTTTAAATATCTTAAATAAAAATATGTAGCACATATAAACTACAGTAATACTATAGATATGTTTCAGTCATTATAACTGATATGTGCTTGTAATTGCTATACTGTGAATAAAAATAATCTATACGAATATATGTACATGATGTTTGCTGTAAATTTATCTGTGTTACTTGGAGGATCCATAAATATTCACTGAGATCAGTGCTTGGGAAAAATCTTGCACTGTTCTTGCAATACTAACATTTCTACTTCATGTAGAAATCAAGAAGTTAAATTGTTTTTCATGATTCACACAGAATATGTTACACATAGGGAAACTTGAATTGACCCTTATATTGCTATGAGAAGTTTTTTTATTTATTATTTTTTTCTCAGCTAATTCTGTGAAGTCTGTATTGTTTGTTGTTTGTGGCTGCTGAAGTCTCCATACAGTTTGCTTAGTGGTCAGATAATAATTAGAGGTTTGCTTAAGTGTCTGGTACCAATATGTCTGCCATTCTTTGCCAACAGAGTGTGTGTGTGTGTGTGTGTGTGTGTGTTGGGGCATGCTTTTTATACTCAGCCAGTCAGTACACAATTCTGCCTTAGCCTTCACTTTCTGCTAGTTCAGGGACTAAAGATCAGCCTGAAGTGAGAGTTTAGGTCTTTCTGGGGCATATGCACAACTTTACACATGTAAACAGCCCTAGTCATGTTTATGGACTTCTAGATTCCCGTATATGTGTCAGAGATTTTCCCCCATGCACATCTCATTCTCCAGCTTCTCCTTTGAAGTTTTTGCTTAGCCTAGTGTTTGCTCCGTCTCTTATCCACTGCCTCAGCTGAGATGTTCAACAACTGCTTCTGGTGATTTTTTCCAACAAAATCCCCAGAAAAAAAGAGTGTTTGCACTGGGCAAGCTTCAAATCTGGTCACATAAGGAAGGCCTCATGAATGGTGTCCTCCAAGTAACCACCAAAAGTAATTATCCTTTTCTGGTAATTTGTCTTTTAAAGAGCTCCTAACCCTTTCTATCTTCTCTAGTTGTTGCCAAATTTCTGGTTTTCACCATCATGATGGATTTTTTTTTTCTTAGAGCTATTATGGAGTTTGGTAGGAGGTTATAGGATAAGACAACAAATTAAGTGTGCTGTTTTTACTGAGATTGAGCTATTTTTCTCGAATAAACACTATCTAAATTAACCAAGGCTCTGGTTAATTTACAGAGTTCTGAAAATGCTGGTTATGCCACCTTTTTTCTTTTCCAAGCAGTCTCATTGTTTTGACAAAGGGCAGAATTTTCAGAGCTCCATAGTCTACCATTTTCACTGACATTACCTCCCCTCCTTTGTCTTTCCTTCTATTTTCTCTCACTACAGAAAGCCTTTCTCGGCTTCAGCTTGCATTTAAATAATCTTATCAACCCATATTGATAAGTTTATAGTTGGTTCAAGTGACAAGTCTGACTGAAAATGAAACCTCACATCTCCTATTACAAATTCTTGGGAGAGATAAACTGATTGGTGCAATTTTTATGCAATATTCAATGTTGTCCAATTAAATATGATCAGAGTGGCAGTGTTATGTAATATTAACATGGAATAGAAGAGCATTTCTCTAAGAATAAGAACGTATTTGGGCTTGTTAGGAACATCAAATGGTATCTATTATATGATAATATCTCTAGATCTAGTGGAGAATAGCATCAATATACTGTAAAATTATGAGTAAATGAAGCACGAAGGTAAATAATAGGAAATTTTAGTTACCACAAACTTGGAATTAGAAAACAGAAACGATAAAAGGGGAAAATCACTTTTATTATTACCATCCAGAGATGACTTATTAACATGTTGATATACACTCAGTCAACTGTATCTATGGGTTCTGCATCCATGGATTCAACCAACCAAAGACTGAAAATATTACAAAAATAAACCAAAAAAACCTTACAACAATAAAATAATACAAATTAAAAACAATGTAGTATAACAACTATTTACATAGAATTTACATTGTGGGGCATTCATGAGCATCCATGAATTTTGATTCTCATTGGTGTCCTGGCACCAATTCCCCTCTAAAATGGAGGGACAACTGTATATCTTTCTAGTAATACACAAATATATGTTGTGAGAAATTTCTCATATCATTAAATATCCTTCTAAAATTTGAACATTTAAGGATTCATAGTACTCTCTCTCTAATTCCAAGGTTCTCTAGGCCTCAATAGTCATGGGTAGTAATGGTTTCACCTTAACCACTATAAATCAAATTTTATGAGTTATTTTCTTTACATGCATAAAGTAGGACTTCAAATATCTACAACATATTTTCAATTTTACAGGAATTGTTTTATTCATGATTACTAATATTATTCTACATCAATTACTGTGTACATATTTATACATTTAGACTTAATTCACAGAATTTGTTTTTACTACTTGGTCAAAGAGTATGAATATGTTTGATACTGTTGTATCTTGAGTAATTGCCCCATAGACTTGGTTTTTAACAGCTTTCTTGTAATGGGATTTTCTAAAATCTGATATAAGAAGCTTTTCCATGTGTCTAAAATCCTTCTTGCACCAAGTTAAGCAAGCTATTTTTCTGAATGTTGTACTATGTTTCTTGAAGAATCTACATTTGTTGTGACAAATAGTATAGCTGATTCCACCCCCCGCCCAACCCTGTGAGGCGAAAAATCACCTATCGGGTACAATGTTCACTATTTGGGTAATGGGTACACCAGGCACGCAATTTCTACCAGTATGCATTATATCCATGTAACAAACATGCACATGTACCCTCTCAATCTAAAATAAAATAAAAATGTTTAAAAATGATAATATTGCAATTGTTACATAATAATTTACCAAATCAACTTACTGTATAATACCAACATTTTTGTTCCATTTTGATGATGATTTCATGTTCTGTTTAATGAAACTTTGCATTTACGGATAAAAATACTGTTTGTGGTATTGGAGCTACTGAAGGAATGTTATTGAAGTTTCTGAAAGTGTAGAGATGGCTATTTACTACCTCTTAATGATTGTATCTTCTCTGGGCGTAAGCTCCTGTTTTAATCTTCAATTTTCAAGGCAATGTTCATTCAATTTATGCTGCTGCACATTCAGAAAGTCAATTTATCAAGAATCTCTGATCTTGGGCAATAATTATGGTATGCTCCCTAGAGTTACATGTCTTTCATTTGACTGCTTGTTTAAACTGGCAAGTCTGTGTTTTTCTTTCTTGCATCTTCTTGTTTTATTTTATAAGTGTAAAACTGCAAGAGATTAAAGAATCAGTATGCATAGTAACATCAATGAGTACAAATTTTGATGGGAAAATGTGCAGGTTTTGTTTGAAAGACTGAACTTTACCAGATTAAATTGAAATACAATTTATTTCAATATGGCTGAGAAGAAATAAACAGTCTGCAGCTGGGTAGTTCATCGGTGGGAACATTATACCAAATACTACTAATTTTAGCAATATTTTTCATTTGATTTTTTTCAAGATCTAATTACTTATGTGTAAATAGAAGTCATGCTAGTCTCCGGAGTCTCAAATACATATCATATTCCCTCTTCTTAAGATGTCCTCTTTTTTTCAATATACAAATTCAAACAGATGATTCTAACAGGTTACCCTTTATATAAATTGAAACATCAGCTATGTTAATGTAGTTATTAGATTAAGTAGTATATACATACTTAATTTACTTGAGTTTCCCCAAATCTTTCCAGCCTCTGAACAGAAGAAGTAATGATATTCAAATTTCATTCACTCTTGCTTTCCTTTATGTCAGTTTCTTACACAAACTTCTCTGAGTGAGGAAACACATGTTTAGGTGTCTTGGTTGTTTCAATGGACTTTCTAATCTGCTGGGTCCTAGCGCCATTCAGTTGGGTACTTACATACTAGCACAACTGAGACACCGAAAGTGCCACAGTATGCTGTAAAAAAAAAAAAAAAAAAAATCCTTCTTTTTTTTACATTACCTTCTACTGTGAAACAGAATAATGTGAAGATTAACATCATATAATCCTGCGTGGAAGAGATATGTTCTCTTTCTCCAGAGTCATTTGGAGGCAGTGACTTGGATACACTCTATATCCCTTCAAGTGAACCATTAAAAGTTTTAGACTGGGGCAGAGAAAAGAGTTTACAAGTTCATTTTGGTGAGCTCAGAGGCAGGCAGAAAGTTAGGAAGCTCCTGCAATGGCCCAGATTAGGAATTATGGTGCCTGAACTGGAGTGGCAATAGTGAACATGGAGAAAAGTAGATGGATTTGAGACATGTTAAAGAGTTGGAAACAAGAAAAACTGGTGTCTTTATGTGTGTGTGTGTGTTTGTGTGTGTGTGTGTGTGTGTGTGTGTGTGTGTTTGCATGCCTTGTACTACATGATGTGCTAGTCACTGAGGGCATGCAGGTTAACCAAACATGGCTTCATTTAATTTCTTTCTAGACACAGGAGTTGATTCAATGACTGCTCTGACATCTCCTTTATAGTATCTGTTTATCCCTGAGCATTTCCCAGATAACTGTGTTCCACACCATTCCCCACCCCACCACTCACTTGTTCTCTATTTATTTTCTCTTAGGCTAGAGAAAGGCAGAAAAATGTCCCATTTGTGGCCAAAATAGTAACGGTAATGTAGCCACGCTTCATTTTGCTGAGTGAAAGTGCAAGGAAGGCTTCATTTTTCTCATGAAATCTGAAAGTCTGAAAATGAGATATGAGCTGTTATTGTATTCTGAGGTCCACTACTTTCCCAGCTCAAAAAGGCCTTCTATGCAGTCAGTAATGATGTATTATACATAGACGTCAATCAGAGATAAAGCCAGCCCTCTGCTTAATGTCATTGCTTTGCTCATGCATATGAGCATATGTTGTTACATGCAGCTAGGCCACTTATTGAATGCGTTATTGCTTAGAAATTTCTTTCACCAGATACCCTAAATCATCACTCTTAAGTTCAAGTTCCTCAGATCTCTAGGACAGGGACACAATGCTGCCAGGTTCTTTGCTAACACATAACTAAAGTGACCATTGCTCCAGTTCCCAATGAGTTCCTCATCTCCATCTGAGACCTCATCAGCCTTTATTTTAGTCCTTTAACCAGTGTCTAGGGAGTTCCAAATTTTCCCTCTTCTTTCTGTTTTCTTCTAAGCCCTCCACAGTCTTCCAACCTCTATCTCTGTCCTTTACCCACTTCCAAAGTTGCTTCTACATTTTCAGGTATCTTTACAGCAATACCCCACTGTAATTTTTCAATACAGTAACAATTTTCTGGTTAGTCCATTTACGCTTTTGTATAAAGAAATAATAGAGATGGGTAATTTATAAAGAAAGGGGCTGATTTGGCTCATGGTTCTTCAGGCTGTGCAGGAAGCATGGCAACATCTGCCTCTTGGGAGGCTTCAGGGAGCTTTTACTCATGACAGAAGTAAAAGCAGGAACAGGCATCATACATGGCAGGAACAGGACCAAGGGAGGATGAGACACACTTTTAAGCAACCAGATCTCATGAGAACTCACTCACTATACAGCACCAAGGGGGAAGGGTGCTAAACCCTTTATGAGAAATCTACTCCTATGATCTCATCATCTCCCACCAGGGCCCGCCTCCAACATTGGGGATTACAACTCAACATGAAATTTGGGTGGGAACACAGATCCAAACCATATCACTGACTTCACCAATTAGACTAATAATGTTAATAATGAATGTGGAGGTTTTGTTTTGATTTATACTGAAGATCTAACAAATGTCAGTTACTATGCTAGACTCCAGAGATGGAGTAGTGGCAGAAATTAATGTGATACAGTCTTTGCCCTTAAGGAGGTTACAGGCAGCTGTGACTAAATAATTACATTATAATGTCATAAGGCCTATTTCACAGATATTTATTAGTGCCATGGGATCACAGTGGAGCAAATAACTAACTCTGCCTGCATTAACTAAATAATGATGAGGATTGAAATAGAAGAGGTGCTATTTTTCTGAGACCCAAAACAGAAATAGTAATTTAAAAAATTAACCAGGCTTTAAACTCATAAATGCTGTGTGTGTGTGTATGTGTGTATGTATTGTGTGTGTTTACATGCAAAAGTCATGTCTGTATGTATACATACACATAACTGTGTGTATTATTTCGCAAAATACATGCTATATTGTATATTTTAGAGAGATAGTACCTGTTTTATTTAAGAAAACATTTTTAGTGCTTTTGTATTATTTATTTTTATTTATTTAACACAAAGTGATTATCACATTCTCCCTAGTCATTAAAAACAGTTCAGAATATTTTATATTAGGTAAAATATCCTACCTACACTTCCTAAGTGTTGTTTTATAGATGTGTTCTTTTTAACACTAATTAAAGTAAAGCCACTGTGTTTAAGTTGTTCTTTTATATAGACTTCACTGATGTAGACTTACTCCCCTTCACTCATTTGAGCTTGAAAAGGTAGAATACATCTAGATATATGAGTAACAAATGCAGCCAAGCTAATATATCTTAGTCAGTTCTAGGCTTTGAAGAAAACCAATTTTAACCTTGGAAATTAATTAGAAATGTGAGAAACTGTGACAACAGGAAACCAGTAACAAGGGCCACTTAAATTGAGTTATAAATGGAATTTCAAACAAAAAATGCTTTAAAATTTGATGCAACTAAGCAATCTAGTGACTCTAGTTTCCTAGGAAAAAATGTTAAACTTCCTGACTATGGAAGAATAGCATGTCCTAAGGGAGATTATAATTAAAGCATAACAGATTGTATTTTTCTTTTTCAGAGGAATTATAAAGATCAAGATGAATTCAGTGAAGCTTCCCATAGGACTGTTCAAAGATCTTCAGGTAAAGAAAACTCTGTTTTGGAAACTGGGGTAAAAAGGAAATTGAATTAAATAAGAGTCCGCTGCACAAGTTGAGAATTTTAGAAAAGAGATAAAGGAAGCAGGAAAGTGAAATGAATTCATGCTCACAAAAGCAGTCAGAGATTAAAAAGGGGCACTGGGCATGGGAAGCCTTTATGATTATAACATAGAGAGATCAGAAAGCGAATGGATTAGCTAATAAATTGAAGAAACTACAATTAAAAATGACTATTAAGTCTGTACATTGTCAAGTATATATTTAACAATAACAATTCATTTCTTTTCTAAGAGCTATTTGAGCAAATTGGAACTAATGGATACTAGGCAGAAAAGCAAACAACCAGGAGCTAGTAATTACATGAGAAAAACATTACTTTAGGGAGTAGGAAACATCTAGGTTGGATTCTCATGTTCTTTGTATAAGTCCTGTTTTTATCTCAATATAAAATGTTCAGTTCTATTCCTAGGCAGCTAAGCAAATTAGGAGAGTTGCAGTGAAAATCAGATATAAGCATGTTTAGAAGTATAGCAAATTCAATATGGTTATGTCACAAGATAGAGATTTTACATATATTTGAGAATCTGGTAGTTATGCATAAGATAATATAAAATAATCACTGAAAAATGTGTTTGAAGGCATAATTAGTAGCTGGTCTCCAAAAAGCTGTTAATAAATACTTCTGATGGATCAGATACTATTACCTCCCAGGGAGAGCTAGTTGTATTAGACATACATGTATCTCTCATGTATTTTGAAATAGCCCAAGGCATGGCAATAGAAAAGATACAAATTGAGTATTTTAAGATTTTCTGATCCTTGTTCTTAGAATATTGCCAACCAAGCTCATCATCCAACCTTTCCTAAACCTCTTCCACATAAAAATTTTGTATATTCATGTCTAATCCTCACAGATACTTACTCTCTGCTAGACAACTAATCAATCAATTAATTAAACAAAACTATTGTGATCTAGTAATGCTACATACTTCTGGGTTACCTTTCTCAAGAGTAAAGAATTTGAAAAAGGGTCTTCTGGATATTAACAACCTCAAGTTAGAACAAAAATTTTATTCTGATAATAAGAATCTTTCTAGGGAAATATGGCAGGGCATCAGGATAGATTATCTGGACAGGCAAAACTTTCAGGCGTCGTTTTAATCATATTACACAAATTCTTTTTTGTCTTTCAAACTAAAATTTATTGAGTCATTATACTGTCTGCTATAATCTGTATTATAAGTGCTTCACATGACTTAACTAATTTAATTATCTTAAAATAACTGTAACCAATGGAGAAATGGAAACTCTGAAATTAACCTGCCTTATGTCACACAGCCAGTAAGTTGTAGAGCTGGGACTCAGAGTCATCTTTGTCTGGTTCCAGAGCCTTAGTTGTTAACCACTCTTCATAGTGCTTTTATATTGCATTAACTTTTTGTGGAATGTTATAAGGAATAGGACAGAACCAAAACATCTGAAAAATCTTTTATCCTAAATGTTGTCTATGTGTAGAAATATCAAGCAGGGAACTCCGGGCTTTTCTGCATTCCCCATTATTGTGCCTCCTACTCAGGAAAAGAAGAATTAATTATCCAATTGGTAAATTTTAGAGAAATAATTGGGCATACAGAACTCAATACGTTCTCCCTTTCTCTTTAAGCTCAGTGTTTCTTCAGGGACCATCCATTTTGCTAAGCTGCTTTGTGCCTTAAGTCTTTCAAGGCCAGGCTCTTCTTGAAAGAGAGAGGCCAGCAGCTTGCCACACACTGTCTATGACTGAGGCTTAGCATTAAGAATTCCACCTTTGACGCACATATGATCCAAATTCTTCAATAACTCCATCAATAATAATGTAACTTAGTTCTTCAGCTGCCTTATCCTTCTTCAATCCCCATTTGGTTCAGAACTCAGTAGTGCAAAAGGGGTGTCAATTACTGATCACTTCATACCACTAGAGTTGATTATGGTTAAGATTTAGAAATAATGTTTTTTAGTGGCAGAGAATATAGCAACCAGAATTTACTGACAGAGTGACAAACATTTGGACAGTAGAATATGTTACTTTTTCTCTCCAGTAATGTATCTGGTATTGTTTTATATGTAATACAAATTCTTGTAGTAAAATTCTTGTTTACTTGTTTTAAAGTATTATTTGATGACTTATTCCACGTGTGATTGTAGGGACAGTGTAAATTTAGCATCTTCATTTGACATGAAATAACAGTAAATATATGACTAGATTATTTAAGCAGAAATGCCTTGCTTAAAACATTTTAAAGGTTTAGATCAACTATAGAAGAATGGGTTTATGGGGCCTAGTAGGGCCAAAATGGTCAATTACCGCTAGTACTCAATCTGGTACTTGCACCCATGGTATCTTCTTTTGTATTCTAATTATTTTATATGTTTCAGTATTACCTCCCAAATGAGATTATAAATCTATATATAGCAAGGACAGCATATGATGATTAATTTTTATCTTTTATCCCAATTCTTGCCACTTACAGGAATCACCAAAAATTCTGAGTTAAATAAAATGTATTAAATTGAAAAGGAAAGAAATGTAGTCAGGTTAGTTTTCCACAAATCACCATGTTTTCTACCTTGAATTATTTAATTTAAAACCATTTTTTAATGTTGGAGAGATATGCTCTATGTACCTTTTCATAATTTGGCTCTTTGGAGTAGAGTGTAAGTAGCATCTTTCATCAGTATTTATTCACACAACTTCTAGTTGGACTAACAAAAAGAGATGAAAATTTTTATATTTCCAAAACTTTGGTAGGACTGAGTAAGTTGGTAAAGATGTCACGGGATGAGAGGACACTTCTTTGATATGGAAAAGATGTACTCTTTGTCACTGTCAAGTTCAGTACCTAAATCATCTGCCAATGTCCCTGGAGAAGTAGTGCCATTTATGTCAAATTATGTCTTACTGTTTTCAGTGCCTTCCAAGATGGATGATGAATAGAGGTGAGCTATGTGACTGATGTCAGCTAGTAGGTTTTGGTTGATATCAGACGTCTAAGTTAAATAAGGAAGAGCATGCCATCTTCTTCTGCAGAATCTCAGTGTTGCCTCAACAGTTATGCTTTCTATGTACACTTACTCTTTGGTGTTACATGCTGAATAACAAGCACGTAAAGATCGTACTTTTTTGAACTTGCGTTTTTTTAAAATGTCAATTTTTGCATAGTGTAAAGCAAGTTCTAGTTGCCATGCCTGGACCTCTAAGCCTTATTTTCTTATTTTAAAAGGTGACAATTTAAAAATCCCAATGGAAGTGAATTAAGCTTTGGAAAAGCAGAAAACCCTGGATCATCAGGGTTAGATGACTTTGGCTCCATGGGTGGCTATGGTAGTATTTCTCAGCTGATAGCAGACCTTTTTCAGGAGTTCAAATGCGAATTATTTTTGTGACTTCTTTCAAGTCTGTTAAACACTTTGTATTTCAATTGTTTCCTTTAAATATACACAATGATATTTGAATTTACTATGATGCACAAAACCAACACCAGTGAACTTCTAGTAAATATATTTTAATAGTGTTATTAAGGATAATAAAACTTATTAAAGTAATTGGAGGGTTGTTATTTAGTACTGATGATGAAAAATTAACATCAAAAGTATAATTTGTATGTATCATTAGAGTCAGAAATTATTACATGTTAATATGAAATGGCATTATTATTTGCCAATACATAAGGAAAAGTTATCGTAATTAAAAACATAACTATTTATGCAAAAAATTGTGCCCTTATTCTATAGTTTTTAAATCAAAGTGTTGCAAACAAAATTTCAAAAATGACAATTATGTACAATTCCCTGAGATATAGTTTTACTCTGATTTTTTCTTGTGAGTCTTGTAAAATACTGTTTACATCTAAAATCCACTTTGGAGTGAAAATGATTAAATAGGGTCCTACCTCAGAGTTCTTGCTGTCTTATGCTACATGGAGTAAATGGGAGGTTTTCAGTTTTGCAACATCTATGAAACAATTTGTTTTTAAATAAATTAATTATAATGGGACATTTCAGGTCGCCGAAAGACCATAGGTGGAAAAGAAAAGTCAGAGAAAGAGAGGTAAATATTCTCTACAAATCAGCAGTTTCAACCATGGAAACAAAAGAATGATACCTGCTACCACACAAACACACATAAGTGCATAGCCACAGACCATATAAAGCATCCACACAATCAACACTACAAGGCAACTAGATACCAAGACCACTACAGGAACAGAACCTTACATATCAATATTAACTTTGAACATCAGCAGCCTAAACACTCCACTTGAAAGACACAGAGTGGCAAATCAAAAAATCAAGACCCAACCTTCTGCTGTGTTCAGAAGACTCATCTCACAAGTAATGATACCCTCAGGCTCAAAGTAAAGGGATACAGAAAGATCTATAACATGAACAGAAAATGAAAAAGAACAGCGATCACTGGTCCTATGTAAAATAAAACAGCCTTTGAACCAACAACAGGAAAAAAAAGATGAAGAATGGCATTACATAATGGTAAAATATTCAATTGAACAAGAAGATTTCACTATCATAAATAACTACGTACCAAACATTGGAGCACCCACATTTATAAAACAATTACTACTAGATCTACAAAAAAGACTTAGACACTCACACATTAAAAGTGAGGACTTCAACATGGCACCATAAGCATTTGATAGATCATCAAGGAAGAGAACTCACAAAGAAATTCTGAGCATAAACTTGACACCTGACAAATTGGAATTAATAGAAATCTAGAGAACACTCTACCTCAAAACCATAGAATATATATAATTATCATCTGCAAGTAGAAGATAATCTAAGACATTCAAAAAATTGAAATCATATTAAGCATACTCTCAGACTATGGTGGCATAAAAATAGAAACTGATATCAAGATGAACCTTGAAAACCATAAAGAATACATGGAAACAATACAATTTGCTCCTGAATGACTTTTGGGTAAAAAATGAAATTGAGGTAGAAATTTGAAAATTTATTTGGAATAAATGAAAAGAGTGGCACAATGTACCAAAATATCTGCGATATGAAAAAAAGCAGTATTAAGAGGAAAGTTTATACTGCTAAACACCTACATCAAGAATATGAAAATGTCTCAGATAATAAACTAACATTACACCTAAAGGGACTAGAAAAAAAGAATAAACTAAACTCAAACCTGGCAGAATAAAAGAAATAACTAATGAAATCAGAAATAAACAAAATTGAGACCAATAAAACCATACAAAGAATCAACAAAATGAACGAGTGGTTCTCTGGAAGAGTAAATGCTACCAATGAACCATTTGCTTTATTAACAAAGAAAAAAATGGGAGAAGATCCAATAAAGGATAATTAGAAATGATAAAGATGACATTACAACCAATCCCACATATATACAAAAGATTTTCAGAGATATTATCAACATCTCTAGGTACACAAACTAGAAAATTTGGAAAAGAAAAATTGATACATTCTATTCCATATACAACATGTCAAAATTGATCCAAGAAGAAATAATAACTTTGAACAGATTAATATCAAGTTAAAAAATTGAATCAGTAATAAAATATCTACCAACCAAACAAAAGGCCTGGACTAGATTAATTCACAGACAAATTCTACCAGATGTACATATAATGGCTGGTACCAATTTTAATGAAACTATTCTAAAAAATTGAGGAAGAGGGACCCATCCTAATATCATAATCAGGTATGATATTATTATGATAGTATAATCTGGCAAAGACATGACAAAAAACAAAACTACAGGCCAATACTTCTGATGAATATAGATGAAAAAACCCTCAGCAAAATATGAGCAAACTGAATCCAGTAGCCCATAAAAGACATAATACAACACAAGTATACTTATTCCTGGGTTGCAAGTATGGTTAAATATATGCAAATCCATAAATATTATTCACCACATAATCAGAATTAAAAACAAAAACCATATGATCATCTCAATAGATGTAGAAAAAGCATTCTATAAAATTAAACATCTCTTCATGATAAAAACCCTCAAAAAATTAGGCACTGAAGGAACATACTTGGAAATAATAAATGACATTTATGAAAAGCCCATAGCCAATATCATTCCAAATGGAGAAAATCTAGAATACTTCCTTTTAAGAACTGGAATAAGAAAAGGATGTCTACTCTCATCACTCCTGTTTAATATAGTATTGGAATTCCTAGCCAGAGCAATCTAGCAATTGAAACAATTAAAAATCATCTCAATAGGAAAATAGAAAACCAAATTATTATTTTTTCACTGAAAATAAGATTTTATACCAAGAAAATTCTAAAGATTCTGCCAAAACACTCCTAGGTCTGATAAATGACTTCAGTAAAGTTTCAAGATACAAAATCAATGTACAAAGTCAGTAGCATTTCTATACATCGATAGAGTTCAAGCTGAGAACAAAATCAATAATGCAATCCCATCTTTAATAGTGACAAAAATAAGAAAATACCTAGGAGTACATCTATTCAAAAAGGTGAAAGATGTCTACAATAAGAAATACAAAATATTGAAGAAAGAAATAATTGATGACACAAGAAAATGAAAAACTATTCCATGCTCATAGTTTGGAAGAATCAATATCATTAAAATGTCCATATTGCTCAATGCAATCTACAGATTCAAACAATTCCTATCAAATTATCAGTGTAAATTTCCACAGAAATTGACAAAGCTCTTCTAAAAATCATATGGAACTAAAAGAAACCTAAATAGCTAATGGAATCCTAAGCAAAAAAGAATGAAACTGGAGGAATCACGTTGTTAAACTATACTGTAAGGCTATATTAAGTAAAACAGCATGGTACAGGTAAAAAAAAAATGGACACATAAATAATGCAACAGGGTTGAGAACCTGTAAATAAAGCTACACACTTACAATCAACTTATCTTTGGCAAAGTCGACAAAAATCAACAATGGAGAAAGGACACCCTACTCAATAAACGGTGCTGGGAAAACTGGCTAGCCACATGCAGAAGAGTGAAACTGGACACTTACCTATTACCATGTACAAAAATTAACTCTAAATGGATTAATGATTTAAATATAAGGCCTCAAACTATAAAAATCCTAGAAGAAAATGTAGGAAATTCTCTTTTGAACACTGGCTTAGGCAAATAATTTATGACTAAGTCCTCAAAGGCAAATAAAGAAAAAGCAAAAATTCACAATTGGAACTTAATTAAAATAAGGAGCTTCTGCACAGCAAAAAAATTGTGAAAAGACTGAACAGACAACTAACAGAATCGAAAAAAATATTTGCAAACTATGCATCCAACAAAGGACTAATATCCAGAATCTACAAGGAAGTTAAACAAATCAGGGAAAAAAACAACCCCATTAAAAAGTGGGCAAAGGAAATGAATGGAAACTTCTCAAAAGAAGGAATACAGTCAGTCAACAAATATACTTTAAAGATGCTTAAAATCACTAATTATCAGATAAATTGAACTCAAAACCACAATAAGATACCATTTCATACCAGTCAGAATGGCTATTAGTAAAATGTCAAAAAAATTGCAGAAATTGGCAAGGTTGCAGAGAATAGAGATTTGGAGATTTCTCAAAGAGTTAAGAACAGAACTACTCTTCACCCCAGCAACCCCATTACTGGACATATTTGCAAAGGAAAATTAATTGTTCTTCTAAAAAGACACCTGCACTTCTATGTTTCTTACAGCACTATTCACAATAGTAAAGACATGGAATCAACCTAGGTGACCTCCCATTGTTGATTAGATAAAGGAAATATGTTATATTTACACTATGGAATATCATACAGTAATAAAAAGGAAGAAAATTTTGTCCTTTGCAGCAATATAAATGCAGCTGAATGTCATTATCCATAGGGAATTAACACAGAAAAAGAAAACTAAGTGCCACATATTCTAACTTGTGAGAGCCAAACATTGGGTACACATGGGACATAAAGATGGAAAAAAATAGACATCGGGGACTCCAAAGAGGGGAAGGGAATGAGAGGGGAAAAGTTAAGAAACTACCATGGGTATGTGACCAAATTCCGGGGAGCAGGGTAAGCTCCGCTCCCCTGAGAGGATGTTCTTTCAGGCTTTTGGTCTTTCGCTCAACCAAGAATGGGAGAGGGGACCATGCCGGGTACAGTGAGCGATTAAGTAAGTATAGGACCCTAAAGAGTTTTGCAGAAAGTGATTCGTTTAGGCAGAAAAAGAGAAAAAGATGAGAGAGAGAAGCTTCCACAAGATCGTGGAAGGGGATCCAGATATGGAGTCCAAAGAGGTATGGAAGAAGGGGACTTTTAACCTGGGAGGAATTCCCTCCCCCTTTAAGTTTTCTGGGCCTATGAAAGAAGTTCCTTTAAACTTCCACTGGAGTGATCGATCTTTGATTTTTCCACGCGTGCCAAAGTTTAAACAAAGATCCTTAATATCCTGGATGGAGAGGTGGGGATATGGCGCTGCGAAGGTCTTACCTTCAAAACTACGCCCCCTTGTGGACACGGGAAGAGAATACATTCCCTCAGTTACTGCGTTTCACTGTTTGTATCAAGGGTTCAATCAAAGCCCAAATCTCAGCATCATGCTATATATCCATGGGACAAACCTGCCTATGCACCCCCTGTATCTAAAAGTAACAAAATATTCAAATGGTTACAAAGTCAACAGTTTCATTGTATTGAGAATTAGTTTTATCTATCATGTGGGACTAGCCACACTGAAGTGTGATTAGATCATTGAAGACGAAGTGTATCCTAAAATATATGGAGACAGAAAAGAGAGGAAAGAGCATGAAGAAGCAAACTTTTTTACCATATTCTCTGTGCTAGCTGCTTTATATATGTTATCACAGATAGCAGAGACAGAGGACTGAGATCATGAGGACTTCATGATCTTCAGAGTGGCAGAAAAAAGTGCTATGACATTTATTGCCATTATCCTTCTCCCAGAAGTGAATGTCATTTATTAGGCTTCCAACAGAAAACAACACACATTTTGCCGTTTGATGTGACTCAACTCCTCCTATACCCCAACAATCTACTTTTGAAGGTTGCTGTATTAACCCTTTATTTCTGCACTCACAGTGTTAAGTACATGCTGATTTCAAAATTCCTATCTATATTACTAAGCAATAGAGTGAAAATTGACATTCAAGCAAACCATGCCTCTGGCAAGTCATTTCATCAAAATAGACTTTACAATATATCTTAGTCATGATTGATGAATAGAGACAAATCAAGTGGCTCCTGGGATGTTGAATGTCTGCTCTCACTAGGGCATCCTACTACAGAAGATATGTTTGAAGGTTTTTTTTTTTTAATTTCAACTACATTTTTGCCGCATGTGCTTAAGATGAAGCACCATAGAAATGAAATATGCATACCTAGAGCTAAGCAAACCAGAAGAATTATAATGATAATTAAATCAGTCTGAGGGAGGTGGAGAGAATGATTAAGAAATAAAAAGTTTTCTGAAAAGCTGAGTTAACATCCAAGTGTTAATGGCTGAGTAGTTGAGTTTATAGGAAGAACTTTTAGATAGAGAGGTAGCATTAAGCAAAGTAGCAAAATCAAGCACCATCACAGTGTATACAAGTAAGTAAAGGGTATGGGAAATGTTGGAGCATAAAGTATAAATGATGAAAATGTGACTGAAAAGGTAGGCAATAATTGGTTTATTGTTTGGGCCATATTAATCCTGTTGTAAGAATGGATTTGCAGTGAGCCTACTGTGCTTTGTTACTAACATGTTTTGTGACAATAGCACCTTTGGGGTGGACATGCTGTGCAAAATTTAAAGCATCAGAGTCAGATTGCTATGCTTGGAGTTCAGATTACCACAGTTCAAATCAATTAAAAAAATAAAATTAAGCCTAAAATAGAGTAAAGATGGTTTATGTGCTATTTAAAATTAATGTCTTGTACATCTCCAGCTGAATCAAAGTTGCAAAGGGAGGAATATATATATATATTCATAGCATGAGTTCAGAAAACTTTGTTAGTGTTTTCCCTAGGAAGAGAATATGATAAGTGAAACTTTTGAGAGTAAATTGTAAATCTGATGTTAGTAAGTATCTGTCAAGGGAATT
This sequence comes from Cacajao melanocephalus, assembly GCA_963573385.1. NCBI lineage: Eukaryota > Metazoa > Chordata > Mammalia > Primates > Pitheciidae > Cacajao > Cacajao melanocephalus. The sequence goes on along the minus strand of CAUYLG010025960.1, from coordinate 33,113 downwards.
TGGTATTCCGAGATTTGAAATTATGCAATGGATAGAACTAATTTTTAATAGCAAGGCATCTTATAAATACCAGAAGGATGTATTTTCAGCACAAAAGTACTGACTTTGTTGCCTACACTAAAAGGAAATGCAAAATAAAAGTGAAATTTCTTTTTTGTCTGGTACTTTTTGAAAATTGTTTCTTAATCATAGTAAATAATAATACGTGAAGAAACTTCTCTGACATGTACATTTTAAAATTCTATTATGTATTCAAAAAAAGTTAGCACACTGTCAAGTGAGTTGATTGTCCCTTCACAAACTGAAATGTGCTTGAATATCCAGGCTTTTTAATTAAATTTTTCCTGCACATATCTATGTTCCTGTCTATATAGCTAAATAATAGAGTGAAAATGTAAATCCCAACAAACCATATATTTGGCAAATTATTTAGTTGAAATTCCTCAACATATTTTAGACATGCCTAACAAACAGAAGAAAAATCACGTAGAGTTTATGACTGGGCCTTAGAATCTGGACCACACTTCTTAGGTTTAATAAATCAAAAGGGGTCCTTTAGCCACTCACTGTGGAAACTTTCTCATTGAGATGGTTCATTGACCAAATATCTATTTTCTAGGGGTGGCTTCATTTGCACATACATATGTATTTAAATTCCTGCATTATCTTTCTTCTTGGGCTGCAATTTTACATCTTATTTCTTCTTTTTCAATAAAATATTTTTCTCTTATAATATCAGATAGCAACAGTTGAATAATTATTTGTCCTGAACAACAGATCTGTGTAGAGCTCCTGTTATCACATTTTGCCTACACACTGGAATGCCCTATTTAAATAAATTGGCTATGACCGAAAAGGTATTTCATTATCCTATTGAATTCAGCCGAAAAGATAGGGTGGGCTGTGTGATAGAATAACCAGTAAAATTCAATTAAATTGTTAGGTTGAGCATTTTACATCATATAGACAAAAAGATTTAATTATGTAATTGGATTTTCAGCTTTTTAATGGGCTCTTTTGGTATTTTTTAAAAGCAGCCAAATTCAAAGCCTGTACTCTTTTCAAGGTCTAGTGTATGACTTGTCTCTAACATATTACAAAGAATGTATTCTGATGTTTCTCAGACTTAGACTTCTTTCTGCGTGCATGTGCATGCACACACACACACACATACACATTAGCTCTCAAGCACACATTTTGTAACACATGGACTTGATTTTTTCCTCTAATTATCTAATGGAACATCTTGCCAAATGTTTTGCAAACAAGGTCCTGGAGGACAGTGGATTATTCTTTTACATATTTAAGTATACTTGTGTGTTTAGTAGAGTTGTGCACAAACTAGGTGGTACTCATTAAATGAATTAATGAAATGACACAAAACACCTGAGCTATTTGAGTAAAATAGTATTCTATGATGCAGTAAATTCATGGAAAAGTGCTTCTTCTGATTGTGTTCTAAGTATGATCTTCATATTATTTTCCTGAAATTCAGTGGAATTTCAGGATATGTATACCCAGGTAATGTGGATGGGGGTGATTATCTTTTTGTGTGTATAGGAATTGATCTCAGAGGACATTTCTTAAATACTCATCAACAGTGATTCATCTCCTCTGTCTGAGCCATGGTGAAGTATCTCTTGAGTGGAGTAATCGTTTTGTTTATGCATTCACTGCTGCAAATGCAAGTAGTCTCCAGGTGATATACCTATTTGCCTTTTTCTCCACCAAACTGCTGCACATGTTTCAACAGTTTTATCGTTAAAGGGAGCGTCTCAATCTGTTTCTCTAATTGAGAACAAATACTATCTTCTAATTAAGAGATTTGTCAATGCAAGCAATGGGTTTCTGGTGTGTACTTTGGGGCAGGCAGAATTTGAATCTAAGAACGCATTACTTTTTATCACTCCAACATTGAGTCAATCGATTGTGTGGGATAATTTTTCCTTTTTTTTTTGCCTGCCATTCATGCATTCATGTGAGAGAGACACTTTGGGCCTACGAAATGAAGATCAATTCATGTGGAGTAGGCCCTCTTATAACTACAGTGGGATAGAACTTGTTTCTGAAACCTTCAAAAGGACTAAGCTCTAGGCAAACAGCCCCAGTGAGGTCAGCTCTAAGGACATATTGGGGTAGGAACTACAGAAAATTCACATATGCTATTTCCCTATTGCTTTTAAAATCCAATTCAAAATGTTTTACCTAGCAAGAAATAACTCTCTATGACTTTGTGAAAATGATTTATACGGTTCCAGATATGTATCTTTTTGTCCTCCTTTTCCCCTCCCATTTACTCTTTCAGCCACAGGTAAATACTTTTGCCATGGCCTGTGAAATCAAACTAATATGCTAACTTTTGTTTGCTTTTCTTGTGCAACACTGCTGATGAGAAACATTTGGTCCTCCTTCGTCTCTGTTATACCCTTTTAAGACTTGCCGTTACTACTACTAATAAAAATATCTTAATGTTGATTATGACATTGATGATGGTGACTGTAAGCTCGGCACTAGACTATTAACTCCATAAAGGCAGGAACTGTATCTTTTTTTTTTTTTTTTGATACAGAGTCTTACTCTGTTGCCCAGGCTGGAGTGTAGTGGTACAATCTCAGCTCGCTGCAATCTCCACTTCCTAGGTTCAAGTGATTCTTCTGCCTCAGCCTCCCAAGTAGCTGGGACTACAGGTGCCCGCCACCACCCCTGGCTAATTTTGGTATTTTTAGTAGAGATGGAGTTTCACCACATTGGTCAGGCTGGTCTCGAACTCCTGACCTTGTGATCCACCCACGTCAGCCTCCCAAAGTGCTGGTATTACAGGCATGTGCCACCGTGCCTGGCCCTGTATCTATTTTCTTTACCATTTTATAAGACAAAGCCAACAGAGTCTCTGACTTAGAGCAAGTACTCAAGAAAAATATTTATTAAATGAATGAAAATGCTAGCAGAGACCACTGGCTGAAAGTTTGCTAATCTTCCTATTTTATTTTTACAACCATCTTTGGAAACAGGTGTTGATTATACCTATTTTGCAAATGAGAACACGATCTTCAATGGAAGGATAACCACATCTACCTTTGAAATGTAGTTAGAGAGATGCTCCTCAAGCTTTAATGTATATTTGAATCACCTGAGGAATCTTAATAAAAGGTGAATTCCTAGTCAGTGGTTCTGAGTTGAGGCCCAGGTTTCTGCATTTCTTAACAAGCTTCCGGGTGATGCCCACACTGCTGTTCTGAGTGAGCCAGCACTGTGAGTAGCAATATTTCCTTAAAATTACCTGCATATAAATATGTAAAATTCAAATTATGGGTCTACACAGATATACTAAATCTTAATTCTGGAAATGAGAATCAGTTACCTACAGTACAAGCAATCTGGTAATTATTATGAAAATTAAATGAGTAAAGTGTGTGTTGAGTGCTTTTTAAACAAAAAGTAGTATGTAAGTATTAGAATGACATTGTTATTTTATAATTGTTACTATTATTATTGTTTGCTGGTGACATAAATTTAATTTCTGTACTACTCTAATCATGGATATTGGTTGTGAAAGCTATTTTTACCAATATGTATCTACAATAAAATGTTCTAAATTAAATCATTGGAATATAGTTGTGGCAATTTTGGAAAAAATACTGTAAAGAAAAATATGCATATGCTGTATTTTACAATGTTGATAAAATATATTTTTCAGTAAAATAGCTACTAATCTCTAATAACCTTAAATTGTTCTCAGCACTGATTTGTTATAAAATTGAGGACAGAAATAGTTTCATGTACATGCCTGTTTCTATGAAACAAAGTCCTACAGATGCATTTGATGCTAAACAGCCTCAAAAATAGCTACCCATAGTATATTAGAGCTTTGGGGTTCATTTAAATGAATACATGGATTTGAATGAAAGTCACGTTTGCTGTTTACTTGGGAAATAAATGAACAGGTGGCTCTCATGTCTTCCATACATCCATATATGTCTTAGCACTGAGTTAATGATTCTAAAATATACATTTTTATGGTTAAATTCCAGGTCATTTCTACATTTGACATTTACATGTTTAATTATTTATCATCAACTTAAGATTAAAGTTTTATTTCTCACTTTGTTCAGTAAAAAACATTGCTGATATAGATGTACAAGAATCATTTGTTTTGAGTTATTTTTAACTTTATGGAATTCCATTTTTGGAAAATCTGAGATAGTGCTAAAATTTAGCTTTGGTCTCTTTCTGTCATCTTTTTCTCTTCCTCCAATCTCAGGAAATTGTGGCCTGAAAATAATTGCGTATAAATTTGACATTTAAAATAAAAGTTTTTAAAGGCATTTAAACCTATAATATGAAAAAGAAAGGTCACATTTGGATTATGGCGAGGGTAATAAAACCACTTTTTCTCTCATATCAATCCCAATCCGTTTGTAGTGACTACCTAGAGTACTGAGCAAAGACAGATTGTGACTAATTAGCAATGACTACTGAGGACATGAAAGAGAAGAAACACACATGCCAAGTATTCTGCAGCCTCTGAATTAGGACAAATATCTTCAACATTGGGAAAAGCACAGGCTTTGGAGTCAGAGATATGTTGATTTAAACCCCAATCTTCGGTCATGTTATCTGAACTTTTTGAGTCTCAGTTTCTACATATGTGAAATGAGAATACAGTATCTCTCTTATAGTATTATAGTGGGTATTAAATGAGAAAGCACAAGGAGAGTAACTACCATAGTTCCTGAACTCTTCTACCCAGTGCCTCTGGGAAGGGTAGTTATTAGATCAGAATTAGCAAATATGTAATTAAACGTAATTGCCACCTCATCCTTAGAAGGTCATCAGGCATTGGCATATCATCACCTAGAAAATCTTGAAATAAATGCATTTTAATTGAGAGCAGAGAAAAGCCGAAAGTTTTGATCTAGAAAGGTAAGATAGGGAAGTATGAGACAGTGTCAGATTCCAGGGAGCAGGTAAATAACTTGAAAGCACTGTGTTTTTTTTTTCTTTTTCAAAAGACAGAGAAAAGAATAGTGCTATAGAAAATGATATGTTCCTTCTCAACTTTTCAAGTGGCCATGCAGGAAGTAATTGAGGATATTATTTAACCTCTCTCTGCCTTGTTTAAACTGGAGATTATAGTATGCCTATGTCTAAAAGTTGTGAGAATTAAATGAATCAAATAAATTAATATGAAAAAGTTACTTAAAATAGTTCCTGATGCAGAGTAAGCACTATGTAAGCATTTGCTAAATATACTTTAAAACATACTAGCTTCAGTCAATACACTAAATAAATACTAACTACAGGAATGCTAAGCATGACGTGTGCTCATCTCTCTCTCTTTCTTTCTTTTTCTTTTCTTTCTTTCTGCCTTTCTCCTTCTTTTCCTTCCTTCCTTCCTTCCTTCCTTCCTTCCTTCCGTCTTCCCTCCCTCCTTTCCTCCCTTCCTCCCTTCTTTCCTTTCTTCCTTCCTTCCGTCTTCCCTCCCTCCCTGCCTTCCTCCCTCCCTTTTTTCCTTCCTTCCTTCCTTCCTTTCTTCCTTCCATCTTCCTTTCCTCCCTCCCTTCCTTCCATCTTCCTCCCTTCCTCCCTCCCTTCCTCCCTCCCTTCCTCTCTCCCTTCCTTCTATCCTTCCTTCCTTCTTTCCTTCCTTCCTTTCTTCCATCTTCCTTCCTTCCCTCCCTCCCTTCCTCCCTTCCTTCCTTCCTTTCTTCATTCCATCTTCCCTTCCCCCCTCCCTCCCTCCCTCCTTCCTTCCCTCCTCTATGTACTTTTTCTCTCTAGGAATCATGAGACTCCCCACTTTGTTTTTGTGAAACAAGTAGCACAGAATTTTTCTGACTGTAAAATGAACCTTTTCTCCCAAGGTTTAGAAGTAGTATGCAAGATTCAGAAACTTTGAACTTTCTTTAAAATATGTTTTTTCATGGTTAATCAACAAATTGGGCATGAACGCATTGGTAAACATTTATTATAGCATATATTTCAACTATAGTACTCTTTTCTGCATTAGTTGTGTACTGGTGAACTTGTTTATCTTTCCCAGAACCTTTAAGATATTTAAGGAAAGGGATTATATTTCCTTATTTTATATTCCCAGAAGCTCCTAGTACGTAGCAGCTATTCAGTATATTTGTTCAATTCAATATACATGGTCCTTGCTTTGGAGAGACTAATTATAGATTAAAGATGAAATAATTTTAAAAACCATGTTGATTAATTTAACCACAGGATGTCTTAATGACCAATTCAATATGATTTAATGTTGTAATCAAACCAAGGCTGGTGGTCTGATACATTTTGAGGGAAGTTCTCTAGAATGAAGTATCCTCATTTGTTGTCAATATGCCACTTTTTCTCAAGGAATTTGTTCTCCATTGCTATTAGGTCTACTGTGCCTTATGTAAACTTCTATAGCTCTGTTGAATTTCATAGGATTGAGATGAGTGCCTTCATCTAAATAACAATAAATCAAACTTTATATTGTATAAATTTTGTTACTGTTACTTAACTGACTCTACTGTGCCTTCAAATTTGATCTCTCAAATCACTCAAAAGCAGATCTTAATTTCATAAAGTAGGATATATAAGGTGAAGTCAGTTTGTGTTTCTGATCCCCAAGTAAATTGCATTCCAGAAATGTTCTCATCTTTGGGTCTATTTTTGTGAGTTCTTAAGGACTATCAGGGCTGCTTGAGCATTAATTAAATCTATGGGCTACATGTTTGTTAGATGACCTATATACTTTCTTTAAGTTGATAAATAATTATTATACATCTCTAAGGGGTGTATGTGATATTTTGATATGTGTATATAATATGTAGTGAACAAATCAGGTTAATTGGGATATCTGTCACCTAAAATATTATTTCTTTGTGTTGGTAATGTTCTATATCTTTCCTTCTATCTATTTTGAAATATACAGTGAATTATTCTTAATAGAATCACCCTGTGCTACTGAACACTAGAACTTACTCTAATTGTTCTGTTGTACCCATTTACTAACCTCTCTCCCAGGACACTTTTTGAAGTGGTAACCTACTATCTCTTTTCTTCTTCTTCTTTTTTTTTTTAAAGGTAGCAGTGCTCTGCAATGTTGATTAATGTATTCATAGTCATCTCATGTTTCCCTGCTCTCCAAACCTGGATATTAGCCAAGCTCAAACTGAGCCTTGCTTTGCCTTGGGAAAACATAAAGCAAAGCAAAGCTCAGTTGGAGCTTGACTATGAATTCATTAAGACTAATGTCTTTCCTGATTCTTCAAATTCTATCATGTACAGTTAAGCGTGTCTGACCTGAATAGGTATGTATACATATCAAGTCTACTTCATGTTCAGCCTAACTCTAAAAAGTAATAAAAAGTAGTCTCATTTATAGATTTTATTTTAGAAAATGAAGCTGCTACTGTCTATAGCTATCATTATGCACATATATAGTGTATTCTTCCTCTGACGTAGTGGTAACATCCCAATTTCAATATCTGAGAGAGTCCTCCATCTTAAAATGTTCTATTTCTCTGTATCTTAGCAGTTTCTAATAAGTCAGTGACTTAATATTGGCCCTCTGTGAGTGCTAGAGCTACTAAACCGAATATTTTAGTCCAAAATTATGTTTTCTAATTTAGAGTAATAATAAAAAAATATGAACTTTACAGGGGTAAACATTTGTAGGGATAGATCTTACAATATTCTGAACATGGTTTATTTAATGGTCCTTTCCTGGATTTTGAATATTTTGTGTAGTCTGGAGTTAGATAATATTATTTTATCTATGTATATTATTGTATTTTGGTTGACATTTTCAGGACAAAACATTATTATTGTCAAGAACCATATTATGTAATAAGCCATTTTCTCCTTCTAACATGGAAAATATACTCCTTAACACAAATTAATATAGAAGTAAAAATAAACATAAACACTTTAGTTATAATACCATAGTAGCAATGTATTTACTCTAACCTGGCATCTCTTATTGGTAGAATGTATTTATAAATCAATTTTATTTGGAAAGACATAGCCGGTTTATTTAGCAAAATATTACCATTAGCATTGTCACTCCTGCTGATCAGTTCTAGTCTCTGTATATAAGCCTATATCTAGTATGAAAGCCTAGATATAGGCTTATATTTTTAAAAAGGTAAAAAAAATTAGTTTGTCTACAGTAGCATGAATAAAAAGTTTATATTTTCTTAGTTTAGTTTTATATTAAGCAATCAGTGAATTTATCTTGTTACTATTCTTTAAGCACAAATTCTTAAGTTTTCATTTTAAACCACTTCAGAGATATGCTGTAGATGTAGCCTGAATAAAAATTATGTTTCAAAAATCTTGTGTTTTGGAAATGTACAAAAATATAACATTCCTGAATTGTCTTCTTAGTAAGATTAAAATATAAAATGTATAGGTAAAATTACAGGAAACTCATTTTTAAAGAGAAAATGTTACTATAATAAATAAGTATTTACTTTCATGTGGTCATTTCAGTTCATTCAGTAGAGTTGGGTCTGATAGCATTAGACTTCAGCACTGACATCCCTTATATTCAAGGCTGAAACCTTCCTACGCTCTGAATCAATCTGACCCTATATTAGGGTAAACAGAAAGACTAATGGCTTCCTAGAGCATCAGCTTATTTGGCACTGAGTCAACTTTCTACCTGTTCAATTATGACCTGATACTCTCTTTCAAAATTTGCCTTTTGCATTCTTTCTTGTGATCAATCACCTTCTTGCTAATTTTCCTTAATTGGGTATTTATTTTGTTCTAGCCTTGATATTCACGTTCTCCAGGAATTTGGGTTCCATCTTGCTTCTTGGTCCTTCCAATTGTGCAGAAATTCTCAGCCCTATAACATAGTTTAATTATTTGGGTTGTCATTACTTCTTGCCAGCCTATCTGAATCCAGTGGTGTGCTGAAAGATGTTAACACTTGACTTCAGAAAATTAAAGCCCCTGATTTGTTGCATTTGCTTCAAGACTACTGTCACTTTCCATTTGTTATAAAGGAATATCTCAGGCTGGGTAATTTACAAAGAAAAGAGGTTTATCTTCACTCACAGTTCTGCAGACTGTACAAGAAGTATGCTACCAGAATCTGCTTCTGGCAAGGGCCTCAGGAAGCTTCCAATCATGGTAGAGGGGGAAGGAGGAGCATGCATGTCAGATGGCAAGATAGGGAGCCAGAGGGAGAAGGGAAGATCCCAGACTCTTTTAAACAACCAGATCTCCTGTGAGCTAATAAAGTTAAAACTCATTCATTACTGTGAGGACAGCAAGAAGCCATTCATGAGGGATCTACTTCCATGGCCCAGACACCTCCCACTGGGCCTACCTCCAACATTGGAGGTCACATTTCAACATGAGATTTGAAGGTGACACACATTTAAACCATATCATCTCCCTTGTACCTGTCAGTTATAAATTCCTTGTTTGTTTTTTTGTCTAGATTTGATTAATTTGCTATTATTCATTATTTGCTAACTTCTGATGACTTGGTCTAGTTACTAGACTCTAATTTTCAGTCATTCTAGGTCTGGGTCATCACTCTCCCTCCAAAATAAGATTAAGACTGAACTTGCATTTCTGTGGTATCTGGTAATGCATGATAACTGATATATTTAACACAATGTAATAGCTCATAAATGTAAGGTATGCCTTAAACAGAGTTTGTGCTATTATTTTAGAATTTAATTTTAAAAATTATTATAGATACATAATAGTTGCACATATTTATGGGATATATGTGAAATTTTGTTACAAGCATGCAATGTATAATGTTCAAATTAGGGTAATTGAGATATTCATCGCCTCAAGCATTCATCATTTATTTGTGTTAGAAACATTTTAGGTACATTATCTTAAAATATACAATAAATTGTTGTTAACTATAGTAACCTTATTGTGCTATGGAGCACTAGATGCTATTCCTTTTACCTAACCATTTCTGTTTACCTTTAACCATTCCTTTTTTATGCACTACTTTCCCAGTCTCCTTTCCAGCCTCTGGTAGCCAACATCCTACTCCCACACATTAGTGAGGAAATGTGTTGTTTGTCTTTCTGTGCCTGCTTATTTCATTTAACATAAAATTCAGGAGTTTCATTTATGTTACTGCAAATGACAGGATTTCAGTTTTTCTTATGGCTAAATAATGCTCCATCATGTATATGTACAATTTATTTATTCATTCATCCGTTGATGAGCACAGGTAGATTCCACATTTTGTCTAGTGTGCATAGTGCTTCAATAAATATGAGGGTGCAGATATATTTTTGATGTACTAATTTCCTTTCTTTTGGATATATACCTAGCAGTGAGATTGCTGAATAGCATGGTAGTTCTATTTTTAGTTTTTAGAGGATCCTGAATACACTACTTATTTTTAACCTTGTTTAGTTAAGGAATATTTAAGCATCATTTGTTAGCTGTATGTTATTATGGTTAAGGCTTTAGAATTAAGCCTGTTTTAAAATCAATTTATGGTTACTAATTCAAATGTATGCCTTTTCACAAATTTATTTGTATATCAACTAAAATGCCACAATGTGAGAAAATTTACTTATCTAAAAATAAGCTAATACTATGAATTTAATGAGATTATATATACAAAGTACACAGTACTTAGCTCATAGTAAGCTCTCAATAAGTATTAATAGTAGTGGTATTAGAACTAGAAATACATGAATGTTGAATTTTGATTATGGTCTATGTTCTTTTATTACATGCCTATCATATTTATTATTGACTTATTAACCACAAAATTAGTTATGTATTTTGGATTTGATTTAAAACTTTGAATTCAACTACTCAACTAGTTGTTAATGGTTAATTTATTTAGGCAGAGTCAGTAATTTTGAATGCGTAAACTTTCCAGAAGTTAACGTGTAGAACACATTAAGACTTACAAAAGTGGCTGTCCTTTAGGGGAAAAGGGAGCTGAGAGAGATGAATATGGTTTCTTTTTTTAACATTTTTTTTATTTCCATAGGTTATTGGGGAACAGCTGGTGTTTGGTTATATGATTAAGTTATTTAGTGGTGATTTCTGAGATTTTGGTGCACCCATCACCCAAGCAGTATACACGGCACCTAGTTTGTAGTCTTTTATCCCTCACCTCCTTCCCACCCTTTCCCTCAAGTCTCCAAAGTTCATTGTGTCATTCTTATGCCTTTGCATCCTCATAGGTTAGCTTCCATGTATGAGTGGGAAGATATGATGTTTGGTTTTCCATTCCTGAGTTACTTTGCTTAGAATAATAGTCTCCAATCTCATTCAGGTTGGTCCAAATGCCATTAATTAATTCTTCTTTATGGCTGAGTAGTATTCCATCATATTCTATATATACCACAGTTTCTTTATCCATGTACTGAATGATGGGCATTTGGATTGGCTCCACATTCTTGCAACTGCAAATTGTACTGCTATAAACATGCATGTGCAAGTATCTTTTTTGTATAATGACTTATTTTCCTCTGGGTAAATACCTGGTAGATACTCTGGGATTGCTGTATCAAATGCTAATTCTACTTTTAGTTCTTCAAGGAATCTCCACACTGTTTTCCATAGTGGTTGTATTAGTTTACATTCGCACCAGCAGTGTAGAAGTGTTCCCTGTTCACTACATCCATGGTAACATCTATTCTTTTTTGATATTTTTGATTATGGCCATTCTGGCAGGAGTAAGGTGGTATTGCACTGTGATTTTGATTTGCATTTCCCTGATCATTAATGATGTTGAGCATTTTTTCATATGTTTGTTAGCCATTTGTATATCTTCTTTTGAGAATTGTCTATTCATGTCCTTAGCCCACATTTTGCTGGGACTATTTGTTTTTTTTCTTGCTAATTTATTTGAGCTTGTTGTAGATTCTGGATATTAGTTTTTTATCAGATACATAGATTGTGAAGATGTTCTCATAGCCTGTGGGTTGTCTGTTTACTCCGATGACTGTTCTTTTTGTCTTGCAAAAGCACTTTAGTTTAATTAAGTCCCAGCTATTTATCTTTCTTTTCATTGCATTTGCTTTACAGTTCTTGATCATGACAACCTTGCCTAAGCCAATGTCTAGAGGGGTTTTTCTAATGTTATCTCTTAGAATTTTTATAGTTTCAGGTCTTAGATTTAAGTCATTGATCCATCTTGAGTTGATTTTTGTGTAAGGTAAGAGACAAGGATCCAGTTTCATTCTCCTACATGTGACTTAACAATTATCTAAGCACCATTGGTTGAAAAGGGTATCCTTTCCCCACTTTATGTTTTTGTTTGTTTTGTCAAATAGCAGTTGGCTGTAAGTATTTGGGTTTATTTCTAGGTTCCCTATTCTGTTTCATGGGCCTATGTGCCTATTTTTATATCAGTACTATGTTGTTTCCTTGACTATGGCCTTAGAGTATAGTTTGAAGCTGGGTACTGTGATGCCTCCAGATATGTTCTTTTTGCTTAGTCTTGCTTTGGGTATGCGGGTTCTTTTTATTATTCCATATGAATTTTAGGATTTTTTTTTTCTAATTCTGTGAAGAATAAAATACTTAGGACTATACCTAACCAAGGAGGTGAAAGATCTCCATAAGGAAAACTACAAAACACTGCTGAAAGTAATCATAGATGAGACAAACAAATGGAAACACATCCCATGCTCAAGGATGGGTAGAATCAATATTTTGAAAATGACCATACCATTAATAGCAATCTACAAATTAAATTAAAGTCTCATCAAAGTACTACCTTCTTTTCTTTTTAAATAGAATTTGCATCTGGGAAAACTTTCACTTATATCATGCTTTTTTATTTGTATAAATTTATGTGGTACAAGTGTAATTTTGTTATATGCATAAATTGTGATTTTCATTTGCACTTCCCTGATCATTAATGCTGTTGAGCATTTTTTTCGTTTTCATTAATGATGTTGAGCATTTCATTTCCTAGTGAAGTCATCCCTTTTAGTGTATCCATCACCAAGATAACATACATTTTGCCCATTAAGTAATAACTCATCATCCCCCAACCTAGTCCCATCTTCCCACCCTCTGAATCTCTATTGTTTGTCATTCTACACTCCATGTTCATATATACACATTATATAGCTTCCACTTATAAGTAAGAACATGTAGTTTTGGGCTTCTTAACATGATAACAAATATTTCAGGAAGAACCTTAAGGTTAAGCTAAGTATGCCAGTTCTTACTGTCCCCTTCCAGTTGGCATATCATTTTAAAGATGGCATTGATATTCATCTTGGTTTATATATAAAACACTTCAAACTTTTTTCAGATTATGTCGTTATCCAAATAAAGTGCCAGATGTGCATGACAGTCAATCTTGTAAGATATACAAAATGTACGTGAGTTGTAATAGTTGAAGGATTAAGTGGTAATATCAAGAATGACATTTTGATGCTGATATAGACACACAAATTTATTTCATTGAAAAAGATCAAAACAAGGAAGAACAATATCAAATATAAATTTGTAAGTTTATCAGTCATACAAATCTAACAGAAGTTATAAATTGACAACATTTTTATTTTTGTGGAACTTACAATCTTGAATTGACCTATTCAGAAAAATTAAATATTCTTACCTGAACATGTCAGTTACTATGTCTTTTCTGTTTAGTCAATTTCAAAAACAAATAACTAAATGATTAATTAAAAATTAAAAATGCTTAGGACGTATATATGTATATCCTAAGCTCATTTAAGTTTTGAGTAGATTAAATTATTTTCTATTTGATTCATCACTATTATTCATGCAGAAATTGAAATTTATATCTTTTACCAAATTTTCAAGAGAATCGTTGTTGATTTAAGAAAAAAATACAGTTGTTAATAAAAACAGCATTGTCTTGTCTAAAAATCAGGTAAAAATGTTGAAAAATTATAATTAAACTGAACTTTTAAAATGCTCTCAAATGGAGGTAATAAATGCACACATTTCCTACAGTGTGGCAATGCAAACATGTGAATGTGTGTGTATGTGAAAATAAAAATACAAATTATACGTGGCACCATTACAAATAGAGCAAGTCTTTCTCTCGAATAATTAATATTTTAAATTTATCCTGCAGTGGTTCATAGATAAGTTCCAAGTTTGAAAACTGGCATGATGTTTTAACTTTTTAAAGGAGAATGTTTATGATTTTTATGTACACAAAACGAGTGTACATTTCACCCAGTTTAATGGCAAGTTATTTTAGACTTTGACTTTTCCAGATTGACAATTTGAGCCACAAATTTTGGATTCAGAACTTCTCTCTCTAGATATGGCAGATCTCATTATATCTGCCGTTGTGTTCACCAGCTTAGCCAGAGCTCCTTATGTCTTCAGAGTTAACCTGCGTGAAGGTAGTGGTTGTGTAAGTCTTTCTCTGGATTAGTTGTCCCATTCTGGGCTTCCCCTTGATAATGCAGTAAGGAATCTCCACCTAATATCACATAGCAGGCAGAAGCATAACCAGTTCTATGAGATCAATGTTAAGTACAGTCACCACCAGCTGAACCTTCTTGTTCTCCACCCAGGGAGTGAGAATGTTAACACCTGCTGGAAGGATTGGTGGTCCCTTAATGGAGACATCCCTGTCGCTGGCAGCTTTCTTTTCTACCTGGATCCAACAGTCTCTGCTGCTTCTCTTGCGTTGCCTCTTGTCTATGCTTGTGGGCAAGCTTAAGCAGGTAAGTAGCTGTTTGGTGGTCCAAAGCTGGGTGAACTGGTTAATTTTGTGAAATACTTTCAACTTCTTATAGGAGATAGGCTTTTGCTGTGGAAGCTGGACGTACCAGGGCTATTTGGCAAGGTGAATGAGCTCCCTTTTGGACTAGATATCTATCCAATACCCAAATTATTGGGCCTTTTCTCAAACAGGAGATTTACCACCTTTTTGGCCTCCTGTTTCTTCACAACGGCAGGAGCCTAGACCCACCTTCTTTTTCTTGGCCTTTCTTTTCAGCTCTCAGGTGGCCTACTGGAGTAGAGAGGCTTTTTTCCTTTTTTTATAAAGATGTTTTATCTTGACATCTTGTTTTTTATTTTAGTGACTTATTCAAACATTCATTCAACACATCCTTATCAAGTAAACACTGTTGCTAAGTGCTATTTTAACACTATATTATGAGGTAAACAAAACAAGCAAGGGCTTTGCCTTTACAAAGTTTCAAATCTAAAAAGGATACATTACTGTTAGTTACATCATACAATTTACATATAACTGCAATTCCAAAAATGTTCAGTATTATCAAACTCCTACCTAAATGTAGTCATTGTATACATGGTTTGATTTTGAGTTACACAAAATATTTCCTTTATTGTTTTAAAAATACCAACTTTTGCTCTGCTCGGTAGATTAAATTCTTTTCAATATGATGTTCAATCAAATTCTTAAAAACATGAAGCACTGAAATGACAAGACAATAAAATCTGCAGCATTAAACTCATATTTTGATGTGCAGAGTTTCTGTGGTAACAGTAACCAATGTCAAGACAAAATCAGACAAAATTATTGAGTAAACAGGGCTTTGTTTGAGTTGACAAATAGTTCTTAAGAGTTCAATCTACATTGAAAAATGTATGATGTGCTTACGTATTCCAAGATGTATTTGTAGGCATTTACAATATTCTTACAGAAGATGTGTTTGTGTCTCCTCAAAACCTTTATTTAGTTGTCTAAGTAGTTACTGACCTTTAATTGAATCTTATTTACCCAGAGAAGTCATATAAATGCCAAGGGTTAACTTTACTTTTATCGTGTACCTTCCCCTTTTATGTGTAAATTTGTGTGTCATGTGTAATAGGTCTATGCTTTAAAAATTTCATCCTTCAAAATGTCTATTGAATGCACACTTTGCATAAAGTCCCCAAACAAATTATCTGAAGAAAGAGCTAAAAACAAACTTAAAATACTATAGAGTATTAGTTACCTAATTCCAATTAAATTTCAAGATGGTATAATAAAATGAATTTGACATCACAGTAATATATTCTTATTATATGAATTTTTAATATACCAGATGACAAATCAGATTTTTAAAAGTAAAAGGACTGTTTTAAAAATACATAGATTGTAGTTTACAGGTTCCTCAAAAACGTTATTTTTGCAACTGGATATTGCCATAGAAGATATAGTCAATGATATGGTTAGGTTTTGTGTCCACACCCAAATCTTATCTTGAATTATTATCCTCAGATGTTTAGGGGGACACCTGGTAGGAAGTGACTGGATTATGGGGGCAGTTTCCCCCATGCTGTTCTTGTGATAGTGAGTGAATTCTCACAAGATTTGATGATTTTATCATGGTAATTTTTCCTGCACTGGCTCTTCTCTTTCCTGCCATCATGTGAAAAAGATCCTTGCTTCCCCTTCACCTTCCACCATGATTGTTAAGTTTCCTGAGGCCTCCTCAACCACATGGAACTGCAAGTCAATTAAACCTCTTTCCTTTGTAAATTACCCAGTCTTGGCTATTTCTTTGTAGCAATGCGAGAACAGACTAATACAGTAAATTGGTACCACAAAGAGTAGGGTACCGCTATAAAGATACCTGAAAATGTGGAAGTGACTTTGGAACTGGGTAAGAAGTAGAGGTTGAAACAGTTTGGAGGGCTCAGAAGAAGATAGGAAGATGTGGGAAAGTTTAGAACTTGCCAGAGACTTGCTGAATGGTTTTGACTAAAATGCCAATAATGATGTGGCCAATAAGTCTGAGCTGAGGTGGTCTTAGATGAAACTGAGGAACTTATTGGGAACTGGAGCAAAGGTACTCTTTCTATGCATTAGTAGAGAGATTGGGGACATTTTTCCCCTGTTCCAGAGATCTGTGGAACTTTGAACTTGAGAGAGTTAATCTGAAATTGAATTTATGTTAAAAGAGAAGTAAAGCCTAAAAGTTTGGAAAATTTGCAGCTTGTCAATGTGATAGAAAAGAAAAGCCCATTTTCTGCAGAAATTTAAGCCCACTGAAAAAATCTGCATAAGTAACAAGGATTCAAATGTTAATCACCAAGGCAATTGGGAAAATGTCTCCAGGGCGTGTTAGAGATCTTGGCAGCAGCCCCTCCCATCAGATGCCCAGAGGCCTAGGAAGGAAAAAATGGTTTTGTGTGGTGTGGTGTTGGCCTTGCTTGCACACAGAAGTCCAGAATTGAAGTTTGAGAACCTCCACCGAGATTTCAGAGGATGTATGGAAACGTCTGAATGTTCAGGCAGAAGTCTGTTTCAGGGATGAAGCCTTCTTGGAGAATTTCTGCTAGGGCAGTGCAAAGGGGAATACCCAAATTATTGAATCCCCCACACAGAATCATCACTGGTGCACTGCCTAGAGGAGCAGTGAGAAGAGGATCACCATCCTCCAGACACCCAAGAATGATAGATCCACTGACAGTTTGTACTGTGTGCCTGGAAAAGCCACAGATACTCAAGGCCAATTATGAAAGCAGCTGATGTGGGGGTACGTATCTGGCAAAGTCACAGGGATAGAGCCATCCAAGGCTGTGGGAGGCCACCCTTTGCATCAGCATGCCCTGGATGTGAGACATGGAGTCAAGGGTGATTATTTTGGAGCTTTAAGATTTAATGACTGCCCTGCTGAATTTTGGACTTGCATGGGGCCTGTAGCCCCATTGTTTTGGCCAATTACTCCCTTTGAGAACAGGAGCATTTACCCAATGCCTGTTCTCCTGTTGTATCTTGGAAGTAACTAGTTTGTGTTTAATTTTACTGGCTCATAGGAAGAAGGGACTTGACTTGTCTCAGATGAGACTTTTGACTTGGACTTTTGGGTTAATGCTGAAATGAGTTAAGACTTTAGGGGACAGTTGAGAAGACATGATTGATTTTGAAGTATGAGGATATGGGATTTAAGAGGGTCAGGGGCAGAATTACATGGTTAGGCTTTGTTTTCCAACCCAAATCTCATCTAGAATTGTAATCCCCAGGTGTTTAGCTGGAGACCTTGTGGGAAGTGATTATGGGGGCAGTTTTCCCCATGCTGTTCTCATGATAGTGAGTGAATTCTCACAAGGTTTGATGGTTTTGTAAATGGTTGTTTTTCTGCCGGTGGCACTTCTCTCTTCTGCTGCCATGTGAAGAAGGTCCTTGCTTCCCTTTTGCCTTTTACCACCATGATTGAAAGTTTCCTGAGGCCTCCACAGCTATGTGGGTCTGCAAGTCAATTAAACCTCTTTCCTTTATAAATTACTCATTTTCAGGTATATCTTTATAGCAGTATGAGAACAAACTAATACAGTCACTTCTCTGGAAGTTCTTGAAATTTGCTTGTTAAGTAGCTATCTTATTAATAAAAAAGAAACATGAACTTTGGAGATAATAGAACATTTGGCTAGTTATTTTTGTAAAAACGAGTGACAACCTGAAATTATAGTGTTTTATTTTATTTCTAGAATATAGTACAGATGTTCATGTATGGAGGACTAGATTTTATGTCATAGTAATCCATATAACCAAGTAATGTAAGAGAGAATAGAAGTCACTCTGAGTAACAGAATTGATTGAACTGAAATTACAGAAAAAGGTACAACCCAGACTAAAAGTGTAAGCAGTCTCTGTCTAGCATAGCATTTATTTGACACACTGAGGGCCAAGTATATTCAGCCAAGAGATAAGCATATAGGGGCAATATTTGGGTTTCTGTTTGGCTTTGTTTCATACAGTTTCAAGATTAACCTAATTCTTGATGATGATGATCAAGGCACTCAGCCTTTTGCATGTAATGACATTTTTTTTTTTTGTAGATTGGTAAAATCATGGACTTTTAGAGTTTTAATGCTGACAGTTCACTGTGAACTTCCTGTAATTATTCACTAGTGAAAAATATTCTCCAACAATTCATCATGAGTTATCCCAGGATACCTCAGGCAACGGGTAGTTCATGTGGAAGAAATAGCATGCTGATTTGCAATTATAATTGAACAAAATTGCTTGAGAGGATTCTGACGGCACAGAAAATAGGCCAATTAGTTACCCAACTCTCATCCTCCTGTGATTCATGATTGTCTCCATTTAATTTTGCTGTCATTTATGAAGTGAGGTTAAGAATAGATTAGCTTCTTTTAGCCACATCTTACAATTAGCTTACTCCTTTGCTGCTGCTGCTGTTTTTTTTAACAGTATGATTGGGTTTAAAAACCAGTGGTCTTCAAAACTGTATTTAACAGTTATTCATCATCAAGCACTTGCTAATGTTTAAAACCGCTTCATTCAGTGCCATAGCCTACTAATCATGCTTAGAGTAGGATTTTTGCCCACCAAAAAAATCATCGAATGTGACTTTGTAACATTTAAAATCAAAGCCAAGAAGATATAATAAGCTTGGGCCAAGTAAATAAATATTAATGTTTTAAAAATCTATTTTATAAAGCAACAAGTTCTTTATGTAAGAATAGAACAAAATAAAAGAATAATATGGAAAAAAACTATCAGTAATATAAAATCTGGCAAATAAACATTTCCTCCCATGCTTCTTGCTTTTAAGTATGTCAAAATCTTACTTGTGCTGCTTTTAAAAGGAAAACTGAAGATGGTAAGAATTAGAATATTTTAGTTGATGCAGACATTGGAAGTCATCATATTTTCTCATATTTGTAAATAAGTTGGTTAATAAATTTTTCATAGCTCAGTTTGAAGAGTTTGCTTGTGTGTGTGTGTGCATGCATGTGTGTGTGGGGTGATAGAGTTGTCTTTCCAACGAATAAAGGCTTCTTAAGAACCAGAATAAGGCTATTGCCTATCCAGTGTTCCACCCAAGGAACCTGCTTTGTCTCTGAACTAACATTGGGAATAAAGTATGTATGTGTAGACATAATTAATCAACAAATGAACCTTATGTACCTGTGCTAAGAAGTCGTCCTGTTGTATCCAGAAGCCACAATGTTATTTTTGTCACTATAATTGATTTACATCATATCTGAAGCAATCTAGTGTGGATTATTTAGTTAAGCCCCCAAAAGACTTCAGTATAGAGCTATAATACTCTCTAGCTTTTATTTTTTATGCCAAAACTTTCTCTTAACATCCATCCATCTACCTATCTACCTATTTATCTAACTACCTAATCTATCTAATGTGTCCAACAATCTATCCCTCTATGTATCACACACTTCATATATTTATCTAAATTTAATTTATTTTGAATATTTTGACATATTTCAGAAATGGGATGAGTTACAAAACCTGATAAAAGAATGTCTGATTCATACTCCAATTACACACTTAACTGAAATAATAATTTGGCATATTTCTTGAGTTTGCTGTGCCAGTAATTCTAAAATAGGAGGGAAGATTATTAAATTACAAGGGTTCGTTTGGTTGAATATAGCAGTTCATGTATATTCAGACCCGGTACAGAAGCATGTGATGTAACTAAATTGAATTATCATATAATGCCTAGATATCTTTCGTGGAAATCTCTGAAACCAAACTTGTTTGTTATACAAGGAACTTTTTTTTTAATAGTTCAAAAATACTTGTGTGAAATTTCATCCGCATTTATGGGTATCAGATAAAGCATTTGATTTTAACTAAACTTACGTGAATCACTTCTAAAATGTCCAGTAATGTTCTATTTATTCAAGCTAGATTTAAAAAAAAAAGCTTATGGCAACATCTTCTTGCTTCTCAAGATTCTATGTCTTGTACAACATGGAACATAATACTGTGGACTGAAACTGCTTAGAGAAAAACATTTTAAATACCATCTGCAAAGTCTTTGAATTTTAAAATTCTGCAGGAAGACAGCATAAAATGTGAACAGAAGCACATAATAAAAAGAGAAATGAATTATGCATCTTTATTAAATTCACTTTTCATCTCCTTCAATTATAAAAGCACATTATGGAGCAGATTACTCAACAAGCCAAGAAAACAAAATGGAAATGCAATTAAATTGCAAACAACCTACAAACATCATCTTGTATCTTCTGATGAACAATTTCAAAGAAAATCATTAACAATATGCCTTAGCTATATCCTTATTTTATTTCATATTTTGTTTTTTAAATAATGGCTTGCTTTATAGAACATTACAATTTATAA
Organism: Cacajao melanocephalus; assembly: GCA_963573385.1. Taxonomy (NCBI): domain Eukaryota; kingdom Metazoa; phylum Chordata; class Mammalia; order Primates; family Pitheciidae; genus Cacajao; species Cacajao melanocephalus. The sequence goes on along the minus strand of CAUYLG010025960.1, from coordinate 12,073 downwards.
AATGGACAGGAAATATGCTTTGATTTATTTTTAGAGTGAATATATTTATATTTGTTTCTTTATTGTCACATATCAATATGTAATTATAACATGGTTATTCTGAAGTTAAGTACATGAGCTATAGCAAAATAATAATTTGGGGGATTTGATCAACAGAATTACACGGAAAAATTAATTTTGTTAGCCTCAGGAATTTATAATGTTGAGGAGTCAATATTACCAGCTACAATCAATCAGAAAAACTTTGTAAATTGAACTTGTGTACTTATTTGTGTTTGGCATGTAAGTGAAAAGAAAGTGAAGGCTACAGGAATGAGCATTGCCTGGATTTGCCAGGAAAATGATTTGGGAAAAATTAAACTGGAAGGAAAAATTTGGTTAATCACTCTCAATCAATTATGATAAGTTGAAATGCTGATGGGGGAAATTATGGTTATATGAGCCAAATGTAGTCATTGGCCCCCTCAAAGTAATTTTAAAAAGCTGAAAAAGAAAAGATTTAACATGATGTTCTTAGTTCACAGATGATTTTTAGTTATTATGACACAAAAAATGGAAAGTGAAACATGATTAAATTAATTATTTAACAAACTTTATATCAAACATAATTATTTAAATTTAACTTTTACGAGAAGTTAGTATATTCAAATGGATTTGAAAATTTACTTGTGTTATACTTCAGGAATAATCTATTAATTGGTATTCTGACTTTCTATCAGGAATAAAGTTAAATTCAAAAGTAAATTGTAGAGAGACCTATTCTCAGGATAATTTTACCCATATATCATATCACTTGATTGGTGAAGATTCATTGGGTGTTTCATTTTGTGAAACTGGAGTTTAATTAAATATTTATTTATTTATTCATGTAGGGCAGTGGCACAGGCAATCCATAACGTATGTTTGGTTTTTGAAGTAAATTTTAATGCAACTTCTGGTGGTGACAACCTGATGTGTCCATTTATGTTTCCCATCAACCTTTTACTTAATGAGACTTGCATAATTATATAGTTTACCATACAAATTTGGAAGCTTTCAAAATTGAATGAAGACCGTAACATTAAAATTATGTAAATACAAATATTTCTATATTGCCCAACTGGTTGGTTTCATGTTATTGGTGGATCTATACAGTTTTCCATTCAAAACTTGTATCAAAAATGAAATTATTTCTAAAAACAATAAGTAAATTAAATAAAGAAAATATTCTATATGAATTATCTAAATATTAAAACTTTCATAAGCATAAGAGTAATTGTTGGTATATAGTCATACACTTCAGTTAGTTTCTTAGCATGGTCTTTTTTTTAATGTCATGACAATGGTGTTTTCCTGGAAGAAGATGTATTTTATATGATCTTATTTGATTTTTAGTTATGAAATGTCTTTCAATCTTCTTCAAAGTAGCAACGTAAGATGGGTAAATTCAATGTTTTTAACACTGACAATTGACTTATCTATAGATCATAATATGTATACCTGAGAAAATACTTCTTTTTAATTTATTTTTATTTTTATTTTTGTATAATCCTGTCTCTGTAGAGACTGTCAAAAATTGCCAATGCCGACTATATTTTAAGAAGTTATCATGGTGGGGTATTGGGAAAAGTTTTTAATTAGCAATAATAACGCCTCAGATAAACCTCATGGGCTATGATACTGCCACTGTGCAAAGCTGAGAAAATACATCTACAGTTATGAGATAACTAATGAACTCAGAACAAATTTTTTTTAAATCGAGGATATTTTCAATTGGTGTTTTTGTTTTTCTTTTATTATTTTGAAATGTATAAATATTTTGGCTCAAATATTTTCACAGGCACTTTCTCAAAAATCAAGCATACCTCTTATCAATCTCATTGGATTTCACTTCATTAGAGAGATGCCATACCTGCAAATGTTTTCACGATAGATAAGCCTGTCTCTACCATGGTACTATACTCACTCAAATTGAAGTTCAAGTTCATTTTGGTGCTATGACAATTGAAAACCTATACTTAAAATTCTTAAATGATTTTTACCAAAGTGAAACCAATATTTAATGAATTAATTGACAATGAGAAGTTTGATTAAACTGTATGACACTTAGGATGATTTAAAAAGCTGTTATTTTGGCCAGGAGCAGTGGCTCATGCCTGTAATCCCAGCACTCTGGGAAGCCAAGGTGGGCAGATCCCTGAGGTCAGGAGTTTGAGACCAGCTTGGCCAACATGGTGAAACCCTGTGTCTACTAAAAATACAAAAATTAGCTGGGCGTGGTGGCACATGCCTGTGTTCCCAGCTACTCGGGAGGCTGAGGCAGGAGAAACACTTGAACCTGGGAGGTGGAGGTTGCATTGAGCCAAGACTTCACCACTGCACTCCAGCCTGGGCAACAGAGCAAGACTCTGTCTCAAAAAAAAAAAGCTGTATTTTGAAAACTCAAACTTTTCTAAAATGTACTTATTTTTTACTTTGGATACAAGGGGTGTATGTGCAAGTTCATTAGGTTAATATATTGTGTGATTCTGAGGTCTGGGATTCTACTGAAGACACCACCCAAATAGTGAACATAGTACCCAATAGGTAGATTTTCAACATTGGCACCACTGTGTCCTTCCCTCCTTTTGAAGTTCTCTGGTGTCTATTGTTATTATCTTTATCTTCACATGTACCCAGTCTTTAGCTCTTACTTACTTTAGCTCTTACTGCATGTGAGAACATGCAGTATTTAGTTTTCTAAATACTAGCTTAATCACCTCCAGTATAGTGGCCTCCAACTGCATCCATGTTGCTGCAAAGGATATGGTTTTATTTCTTTTTATGGCTGTGTAGTATTACATTGTGTATATATACCAGATTTTCTTTATCCAGTCCACTGCTGATTGGCACCTAGGTTGATTCAATGTCTTTGTTATTGTGAATAGTGTTGTGTATTAGTCTGTTTTCCTACTGCTATGAAGAATGGGCTGAGACTGAGTAATTTATAAGGGAAAGAGGTTTAATTGACTCGCAGTTCAGCATGGCTTAGGAGGCTTCAGGAAACTTACAATCATGGTGGAAGGTGAAGGAAAAGCAAGGAAACTTCTTCACCAGGCAGCAAGAAGGAGAATTGCCAAGTGAAGGGGGGAGAGCCTCTTATAAAACCATCAGATCTCATGAGAACTCACTATCATAACAGCATAAGAGAAACCACGCCCTTGATTTAATTACCTCCACCTTGTCTCTACCTTGACACGTGGGGATCATGGGGATTACAATTCAAGATGAGATTTGGGTGGGGACACAATACCTAACCATATCATGCTGTAAGAAACATACAAGTGCAGGTAACTTTTTGGAAGAACAATTTATCTTCCCTTGAGTATATATACAGTAATGGGATTGCAAGGGCAAATGTTAATTATATTTTTTGTTCTTTTAGAAATCTCCAAACTGCTTTTCACAGAGGCTAAGTAATTTACAATCCCATTTACAGTGTATTAGTGTGCCCTATTCTCTTGCAACCTTGCCAACATCTGTAATTTTTGACTTTTTAAAATAGCCATTCTGACTGATGTGAGATGGTGTCACATCATGGTTTTGATGTGCATTTCTCTAATGATTAATGATGTTGAGCATTTTTAAATTTGTTTGCTGGCCACTTGCATGTCTTCTTTTGAAAAGGTGTCTGTTCATGTCTTCTCCTACATTTTAAAGGGGCTATTGGATTTAGGATATTAATCCTTTCAAATGCATAGTTTACAAATATTTTATCCCATTCTGTTGGTTGTATTTTTACTCTGTTGATCATTTCTTTTGCTGTGAGGAGAATCTTTAGATGAATTAGGTCCCAGTTGTCAATTTTTGTTTTCGTTGCATTTGCTTTTGAGGTCTTAGTAATAAATTCTTTGCCTAAATCAATATTCCAGAAGAGTATTTCCTAAGCTCTATTCTAGAATTTTTCTAGTTTCAGTTAATACTTCTAATTTTTAATCTATCTTTAGTTAATTTTTGTATGTAGTGAGACATAGGGGTCCAGTTTCATTCTTGTACATATGGCTCGCTAGTTTTCCCAGTGCTGTTTAAAGAATAAGATATCATTTCTACATTGTTTATTTTTGTCGACTTAGTTGACATCAATTTGTTGTAGATGTGTGGCTTCAATTTTAGGTTCTTTATTCGGTTGCATTAGTGAATGTGTCTATTTGTTTACCAGTACCATGCTATTTTGATTACTGCAGCTTTGCAATATAGTCTGAAGTTGAGTAATGTGATGCCTCTGGCTTTTTTTTCTTTTTGCCTAGGATTGCTTAGATATTCGGGCTCTTTTATTGGTTCCAGATGAATATTACAATGATTTATTCTAACTCAGTGAAAAAATGACATTGATAACTTGATAGAAATTGCATTGTGTTTGTAGATTGCTTTAGGTAGAACTGTCATTTTAATGAACTTAATTCTTCCTATGCATGAGTGTGGAATGTTTTCCATTTGTTTGTGTCATCTGTGATTTCCTTCAAGAATGTTTTGTAGTTCTCCTTGCAGAGATTTTTCCCATCCTTGGTTAAATGTATTTGTAGATATTTTCTTTTTGGGACTATTGTAAATGGAATTGCACTCTTGATCCATTTATCAGGTTAAATGCTATTGGTGTATAGAAGTGTCACTGATTTTTGTATGTTGATTTTGTATCTTGAAATTTTATTGAAGTAATTTTGTTAGGTTTAAGAATATTTTTGCAGATTCTTCAGAGTTTTCTAGTTACACAATCTTGTTGTCATCAAAGAGAGATAATTTGACTTCCTATTTTTCTATTTGAATGCTTTTTATTTGTTTCTTTTGCTAGATTGCTCTGCCTATAACTTCTCATACTATGTTGGATAGGAGTGGTGATAGTGGACATCCTGCTCTTGTTTTAGTTAGCCAGGGGAAAACTTCCAGCTTTTGCTCATTCATTATGATGTCGGCTTTGGATTTTTTCAGAAACGACCCTTATTAATTTGAGGTATGTTTTTTGGATGCCTAGTTTATTGAGGGTTTTTTTTTAAAATCATAAAGCGATATTGCATTTCATTTGAAGTTTTTTCTTTTTGTATTGAGATGATCATGTGCTTTTGTTTTTAATTCTGTTTAGGTGTTGAGTCACATTTATTGATTTGCATATGTTGAACCAACCTTTCACCTCAGGAATAAAGCTTATTTAATCAAAGTGAATTTACCTTTTGATATGCTACTTAATTTGGTTTGCTCATGATTTGTTGAGGATTCTTGCATCTATATTTATCAGGGTTATTGGTCATTAGTTTGATATTTTTGTTGTGTCTTTACCAGATTTTTGTATCAAGATAACATTGGTTTCATAGAATGACTTAGGGAGGAATTTCTCCTCAATTTTTTGGAAATTTTTCAGTAGAATTGGTAACAGCTCTTTGTAGTACATTTGGTAGAATTCAGCAGTGAATTCATCTGTTTCCAGGGCTCTTTTTGGTTAGTTAGTACTTAATTACTGATTCAATTTTGTAATTCATTGTTGTTCTATTCAGAGTTTCTACTTCTTCCTGGTTCAGTCTTAAGATATTGTTTCCAGGAATGTATGTATTTCATCTAGAAAATCTGTGTGTATAAGTGTTCATAGTAGTCTATAGATTTTTTTTTTCCTTTGGGATTGGTTGTAATGCTACCTGCATCATTTCTGATTGTGCTTATTTGGATCTTCTCTGCTTTTTTCTTTGTTTATCCAGCCTGGTGGTCCATTCATCTTATTTATCCTTTCAAAGAGCAACCTTTTCATTATGTTGATCTTTTGTGTTATTTTGTTAGTCTCATTTTTTAAATTTCTCTTTAGATTTTAAGTATTTCTTTTCCTCTGCTAAGTTTGGGTTTAGTTTGTGTTTTTCTAGTTATTTTAGGTGTAATGTAAAGTTACTAACTTGAGATTATCTATCTTCTTGATGTAGGCATTTAACACTATGAACTTTCCCCTTAACACTGCTTTTGCTGCATCCCAGAGGTTTTGGTATATTGTGTCACTCTTTTCAATTCTTTCAAAGAATTTTTTTTAATTTCTGCTTTACTTTTGTTGTCTACTCAAAGGTCATTCTGTAGCAAGTTGTTTAGTTTCCATGTGTTTTTTGGTTTTGAGAGCTCCTGTAGGTATTAATTTTCATTATTATTCCACTATTCTGATAAGATGCTTGGTTTGATTTTGATATTCTTAAATTATTGAGACTTGCTCTATGACCCAGCATTTGGTCAACATTAGATTATGATCCATGTGCAGATGAGAAGAATGTGTATTATGTGGTTGCTAAGTGGATTATTCTGTAAATGTCTATTAGTTCCAATGGGTCAAGTGGTAAATTTAAATCCAGAACTTCTATTTTAGTTTTCTGCCTCAATAATCTGTCTAATGCCTTCAGTGGGGTGTTGAAGTCCCCCACTGTTTGTGTGTGGCTAAGTGTTTTCTTAGGTCCAGCAGTAATTGTTTTATAAATCTTGACACTCCAATGTTTGTTGCATTTATATTTGAATAGTTAAATCTTCTTTTTGAATTGAACCCTTTATCATTTTTTCTTGCCTTTGTCCTTTTTAACTATTGTTGTTTTAAGAATCATTTTATCCGATATAAAAATAGCATCCTTTGCTCTTTTTTGTTTTCCATTTCTTCATCTCTTTACTTTGAGCCTATGGATGTCATTACATGTTTGATTCATTCCTTGAAGACAGTAGAAGGTTGGGTATTGTCTCTTTAATCTAATTTGACACTCTATGTCTTTTAAGTGGAAAATGTAGGCCATTTATATTCAAGGTTAATATTGATATGTGAGATTTTGTTACTTGTGTAGTGTTTTTAGCTAGTTGCCTTGTAGTGTCAATTCTGCAGTTGTTTTACAGTGTCTGTGGGCTATCCATTTCCTTGTGCTTTTATGGTAGCAAGTATTGTTCTTTTGTTTCCATGTTTAGAATTTCCTTAAGTATCTCTTGTAGATCCGGTCTGGTGGTGACAAGTTGTTTTAGTGATTGTTTGGGAAAAAAAAAACTTTGTATCTCCTCTATTTTTAAAATTTAGTTGGAAGAAATATAAAATTATTCACTTTCATTTTTTAACAATGCCAAAAATAGGCCATGAATTTCTTCTGCATCGTGAGGTTTTCTCTGAGGAGTCTGCTGTTAGTCTGATGGGATTCCCTTTATAGGTAATGTGGTTCTATTCTCTAACTGACTTAGAGATTTTCTTCTTTTCCATTTTCTTGAATAGTCTTATGACTATGTGTCTCATGGATGATTGTCTTTTATAGTATCTCTCAGGTGTTCTCTTGGTTTCTTTTATCTGCCTGTTGACTACTCTAGGAAGGTGGGATAAATTATCACATATTATATTTTTAAATAAATTTTTCAAGTTGCTTATACTCTCATCTTCCAGGAATGCCAATAATTCATAGGTTTAGTCTCTTTACAAAATCTTACATTTCTCAAAGTCTTTGTTTTCTTAAAATTCTTTTTTCTTTGTTTTTGTCTAACTGGGTTGGTTTGAAAGATCAGTCTTTGAGCTCTGAAATTCTTTCTTCTGCTTGATCTACTCTGTTTTTAAGGCTTACCACTGTGTTTTGAAATTTCTGTAGTGAATTTTTTAATTCCAGAAATTCTCTTTAGTTATTTGTTAATAGAGCTGTGTCATTTTTCAAATTTTTGATTATTTTTCTGACTTCTTTGTATTGGATTTCAACCTTCTCTTGCATCTTTTTGAATTTCATTGCCATCCATATTCTGAATTCTATATTTGTCATTTGAGGCATTTCAATCTTGTAATGATCCATTGCTGGGGAGCAAGTGCAATCCTTTGGAGGTAATGTAATGCTCTGCATTTTTCTAGTGCTGGAGTTCTTGTGTTGATTCCTTGTCATCTCAGGGAGCTAAGACTTCTTTTTTTGAAATTGCTATTATTTGTGTGGGGCTTTAAAATGTGTTTTCCTCTGTCCAGTTGCGCTCTCATGGTTGGTGTTAGCCAAAGTGCTTCATCAGGATAGTGGCAGCAGAATCTGTGCTTGTCATGTGTGCCAGCAACTGCATCAGTGCAGAGGGCTACACATGCTAGGGCCAGGAAACTGTGAGGGTGGTATTGCCAGCATCCACGTGCATATTTATGCCAGTGGCAGGAGTGGCACAGCATGGGGGCATTGCTGGTCTTTGTGTGTGCTGCCACGAAGGGCATGAATGCACAGGTTGTGCATGTAGCCATGTTGGTGGGGTAGGGGTGGTGAAGTCCATCTGTGCATGTGTACTTGCAAAGCAGTGGGGAGGGGGCTCCATCCCATAGGCAAGCCTGTCCTGCTTTGTCCAGGTCTGACAGCCACCCTAAGGCTAAATTCTCCTAAAGCTGCTTGGTGAGCCTTGGGGGATGGGCATCCCTGGCTGTGGTCTGCTGCATTCATTCTTATGCCAAATCCTCTTGGCTGTGCACAGGCTGGAGTCCTGCCTGTGCCACCTGTCTGAGCAGCTCTCTCTCTGCTAGCTCCAGTGTTTCTGGAGGTCATGGAGTCTCCTGCTGCTACAATTTTGGAGGTCCATATCACTTCTCACCTGTTCAACTCATCGTTTCTTCAGGAGTTGTTGAGTGACCAGGAACAAGTTCCGGCACTTAGTTACCTCAAGAAAGATTCCCAGCTTCCTCCCCACTCAGCCCAGCATCTGCTTTCTCCCATCATGCACTCTCAATGCCTTCCCTCTGAAGATCTGCTCAGTTTCGCAGATATCTAGATGTGCCAGTCTCTTGGTGGGAAATATTCCTCTTCACTTAAAATAAATATTTTGTAGTGTACCGGTTTACATCATCTGTGTTAGTGTTGTTGACTATTTTTAGTTATTTCCTTAATTGTTGTTCAATAAATTATAATATCTACCTTTAGTTATCATTACCCTCTTTATCTTAATTCTAGTAAAATATAAAAATGTTCCCCACTAGAGTTTGACAGTGTTCCCTCATCTGTGTAATTGTTTTTATACATACTATGCCAATATTTGACAACTCTAATCACATTTTATAATTATGTTTTATGTGGTTATCTTTCACATATTTTAAAATCAAAATAAGGAAATATATTCATATATTTATTAAGTTATCTATATATTTATAATACTTTTACTGATACTATTTCTTTATGTGGATCAAGGTACCATCTAGTGTGACTGCCTTTCCCTCAGTTCTGCATTTAATGTTTTTAGTAAGGCAGTTTTGCTGGCAAAATATGCCCAGTCTTTTATTTTTAATATGGCAAAGTCCTTATTGCACTTTCTGTTCTTAAACTTTTAAATATTTTTATTGATACTTAATAATTTTATATATTTGTCAGGTATATTGTGATATTCTGATACACACATACAATGTATATTAATCACATGAGGGTAATTAGGATATCTGTCACCTCAAACATTGGCCATTTCTTTGTTTTGAAAATATTCCAACTCTTTTCTTCTGGCTATTTTGAAATTTATAATAAAGTACTATCTATTGTTATCTTATTGTTTTATTGAACACTAGAGTTTATTCCTTCTATCTAACTGTATTTTTGTACCCATTAATCAAACTCCCATCATCCCTCCTCCCAACACTTCCAAGACTGATAGCCGTCATTTTACTCTCTGCCTCCATAAGATCACCCTTTTTAGGCTCCACATATGAGTAAGAAGATACAATATTCGTTTTTCTATGCCTGACTCATTTCACTTAACATAATGTCCTCAAATTTCATCCATGTTGCTGAAATTATAAGCCACGTTTACTTCATCCATTTACATGCTGATGAACAGTAAGGTTGTTTCCATATCTTGGCTATTGCGAATAGTGCAATAAACATTGAAGTGCAGCTATTTCTTTGATATATTGATTTCCTTTCTTTTGGATATATACTCAGTATTGGGAATGTTGGGACATACAGTAGTTTTATTTCTAGTTTTCTTGAGGAACATCCATATTATTTTCCATAGTGGCTCTACTAATTGACACTCTCACAAAATATTTGTTATATTTGTCTTTTTAATAAGAGCCATTTTAACGGGTGAGCTGATATCTCTGTGGTTTTGATTTGCATTTCCCTGATGATTAGTAATATTGACTATTTCTAAAAATATACTTATTGGCCATTATCATCTTTCTTAAATTAGATTATTTTTATTTTGCTGTTGAGTAGTTTCAGTTTCTTGTATATTTTGGTTATTAATCTCATTTCAGATGGATTGTGAATGTTCTCTTGTTCTGTAGGTTATCAGTTAACTTGTTTTATTATTATTTTTTTTTGCTGTGCAGAAGATTTTTACCTTGATGTAATCCCATTTCTGTATTTTGCTTTTGCTGCCTGTGCTTTTGAGGTCTTACACAGAAACTCTGTCCAGACCAATATCCTGAAGCATTTCCTCAAAATTTTCTTCTAGTGGTTTCACAGATCCAGGACTTACATTAAAATATTTAATGTAATAGTATGGAGCCCCCTCCTCACTGCTTTGCAAGTACATGTGCACAGATGAACTTCACCACCCCTACACCAGCAACATGGCTGCATGTACAACCTGTGCACTCGTGCCATTGGTGGCAGCACACATGAAGACCAGCAACGCCCCCATGCTGTGACACTCCTGCCACTGGCATAAACATGCATGTGGATGCTGGCAATACCACCCTCACAGGTGCCTAGCCCTAGCTTGTATAGCTTTCTGCACTGTTGCAGTTGCTGGCACACATGACAAGCACAGATTCTGCTGCCACTATCCTGATGAAGTTCTTTGGCTGACCTGGGATTACAGGCATCTACCATTTTGATTTGATTTTTGTATATGGTGAAAAGTGGGGGTCCAGTTTCTTCCTTTTGCATATGAATATCCAGTTTTCCCAGCACTATTTATTAAATAAATTATTTTCTCAATGTATGTTATTGGCACCTTTGTTGAATATCAGTTGGCTATAGGGAGTGAGTTTATTTCTGCATTTTCTTATTCTGTTTCATTAATATATGTGGGCTTTTTAAAAATGTCAGTAACATGCTGATTTGGTTATTATATAGCTTTGTAGTATAGTTTGAAGTCAGGTAATGTGATGCCTTAGCTTTGCTCTTTTTACTCAGGTTTGCTTTGGATATTCAGCATTTTTTGTGGCTTCTTGTGATTTTTGTGATTCTTTGTGAATAACTTCATTGCTATTTTGCTAGGGATTGCATTGAATCTGAAGGTCACTTTGGATAATATGGATATTTGAACAATATTCCTTATTCTAATCAATGAGAATGGGATATCTTTCAATTTTGGTGTCCTTTTCAATTTCTGTTGTAAGTGTTTTGTATTAGACTTCATATTAGAGTCTTTGGTTAACTTTATTCCTGTGTATTTTATTTTTTGGAGCTATTGGGAATTGGATTGCTTTTTTGGTTTCTTTTCTTTTTTTCAGATTTTTGCTGTTTGTGTATAAAACTGCTACTACTTTTTGTATGTTGATTTTGTATAGTGCCACTTTACTGAATTTGTTCATTGGTTCTAACAGTTTTTAGTGGAGTATTTGGGCTATTCTAAATATAAATCCTGTCGTATGCAAACAAGAATAATTTGACTTCTCTTTCCCAATTTGTATGACCTTAATTTTTTTCTCTTGCCTAATCTTTCTGGCTAGAATTTCCATTAAAACCTTGAATAAAAGTGGTGAAAGTGGGCACCCTTGTCTTGTTCTCAGTATTGGAGGTAGGTCTTTGAAATCTTCCCCATTCAGTATGATATTAGCTATGGGTTTGTTATATATGGCCTTTATTGTTTTTGCAATATGTTCCCTCTATACACATTTAGCTGAGGGGTTTTTTTTTTTAATCATAAATCATTGTTGAATTGTATTGAATGCTTTCTAAGCCTCTGTTGAAATGATCATATGGTTTTTGTTCCAATTATTTTCTCGTTTTTTCTTTTACTTTTTTTTTTTTTTTTTGACAGAATCTTTCTCTGTCACCCAGGCTGAAGTGCTGGGGTGCAATCTCAGCTCACTGCAACTTTTACCTCCTGAGTTCTAGCAATTTTCCCACCTCAGCCTCTTGAGTACCTGGGATTACAGGCATGTGCCACCATGCCTGGCTAATTTTTT